>JAPYZJ010000542.1:0-41216 GCA_030522765.1 Ophioninae sp. B BG-2022a
TTTGAAATTCTGCCAAAAATCGAAAAATTATCGGATTTGAATTTTTAAAAAAGCATTTTGAAGAGAAAATCATAACGAAGAGATTGAGCACAGAGTGGACTCCCAAATCCTAAAGGAAAAAAAGTTATCGATGATTGAGTGAAAAAACTTATTTTCCCCAAAAATCCAAAAAAATGTTGGATTTTTAATATTCTTTTAATTAGTCTATTCTGATGTAATTTTATCCCCTGAGCACGAATCTACTATTCATTTCCGCCAGAACTCAAAATTGGCATGAAAAGATCGTGAAAAACTTCGAAAACCCAAAATTTCCATGAAAAAATCGTAAAAAACTTCGAAAATCGACACTATACGTCTAAATATAATAATTATTTCTCGACTAAGCCCACTGAACGGGCAGCCTGATTGGCTGCCTTTAAAAATTAATAACAATTCAGGCGTTGATCCGGGAACCGTACATGCTTGTATCAATCGCCTCAGAATTTCACGCCAAACTCCCCATTTCACGGATGACAATCTTACGTGGGACACCCTGTATACGGTGACAAGACAATGCGTACCGAGGTGGAATATCCTGTCGTAAACAACCACCCTTCACCCGATTCCCGTCCCAAATCCCTGATAACCCAAAAATATTAAATCCGAGTCGCCATATTGGACTCGACCACTTTTCTTCCAATCTTTTCCCCGGAAACATCTTCAAGGATATTCCATCTCGGTTTGTTGGCTGCTAACCAAAACCTGTAGCTTCCTGATATCGATCATTCAAACTCCACCAGCAGGAAGAATGGCCTTTTATTTGTTGATCGGATAAACGAACGAATCAAGAGAGAAAGAGAGAGATCGAAAACGACGAAAACGGAAGGAAAGAAAAAAATGATAAAAAAAAAAAGAATATCTAGCCTAACGCATCGTTCCTACAGAGCACTACTGAATTCAAAGAATTACAATTTGTTGCGGATATATCAAATCGAACTATATTTTATAGCACCAATGGGATTTATGGAATTTATCGATGTTGTGCCATTAATCGATTATTATTATTATTATCATTATCACTATCATTATTATTAATATTATATTATTATTATTATTATTATTGATATAAAACAAAGTGTTTGTAACTAGTCTTCGTTAGCAACGCGCGCGACGTCTCGCCAGAAAAGAAGGTAAACGCGCGAAATCTGTGTGTACAAACTCGTAAAAATAATTGTATCCAAGCTGTCGTTTGATTTCGATTGATCCGGATGGAATATGGGGCAAAAAAGAAAAAAATTCGGCGAAACAAAATGCAAGATGGTTTTGTAATAGTCCTGTTGTGCTACATTATGTTATAGAGTTTATATGAGTCGATATACGATACAATGTGAATATATATTTATTCTTGTATTATTTAATCTTCCAATAATCAAAAAAAAAAAGGAGAAAAAAATAAGCTGTGCTGAAAATGCACGTATTTACGAATAGTGTATTATTTTAGTAAATAAATGATTTATTTTATACTCAGCCTTACAGCGTGCAATGAGTCTGAAGATTATTTTAGTGATTGCGTTACAACGAGACAAGAATCTTCAAAACTCACGATGGTGATCCAAAGGTATGAAAAAATACTGCGAACTTCATTATTTTGTGACGCACACGTAAAAAAAAAAAAGAAAACAGAAAAATTGAAATTTGGCTCCGGGCCAAATTGACGAACGAATTTCTATCAGGTTCGTCGAAGAGGAAACTGTGGTTTTCTCAAATAAGGGCTCAAAGCTTCCTCCGTGTTTTACTGGGTATCGATTTCCACGTTCGTGAGCTTCTGGATCTCCTGGAGCAGGTGGGAATGATATATTTTTGGTTCGACCGGTCCAATCGCGTTGATCACCGATCTCACCCTCATCTCGTCCTGTATGAAATATTGGCGAGAATTATAACGGTTTTCGAGCGAGAAAGCTAATAATCGGGATCGAACTCACGTTGTACGATTCCTTTTTCGATCTGATTTTAAAGAAGAACGGCTCGAAGAGGGGTTCGATAAAAGCGTAGTCGAACGCTTCAATGTCGCGGCCCCTCAACTCCCCAATTTCCTCCGCCGTTTTCCCGAGAAACTTTTCGGACTCGTCGTTGAACGCGGTCGCCCATAAATTTCCGGTCCAATCGGTTATGCACATCTGAAGACGAAACGATTAATTAAAAAATTTACAAAAGTTTTTTTTTTTTTTTATCAGTTGTGGACAAATAACGGAACTCACGTTGCTCAACAATCGATACTTGAAGTTTGGAAATTCTCTGTTGCACTTCTCGCATCTGTACATCTCATTGTCCTGATCGACGAGCTTCTTCTTGCATCCCTCGACTGGACAAGACTTGTAGAGCGCTGTATCCGTACGCATGAAACTCACGGCGCCTTTAATTATGAAAGTCTCGGTGCCATCGTTCAGCTGAGTGCTCTTCTGCATTGCTTCTATCGCCGTCATCAACGGGGCATTCATTCCACCCCCACCCAACCCTCTCGAAAGTACCTTGCAATCTTGCTCCTTTCCTGTCGTGTTGTACCAACCGCGTAGTCTGCCGAATTACAAAAAAGATTAACTTCACTTTTCGACTGTAACGGTCCGTAAACGATTGTCACGAAAAAACCATTTTTCTAAACGATTTTCATGATTTCGTATTTGTTTTAGCTTCATTTTAGAAAATGAACTTTCGTAAAACCGAAAGTACCTGTGAGCTTCCGGTAAATCAGGATCCAACTGGATCATCGAAGAAGAAAGAGTCGACAAGGTTTTACCACCGTTGAATTCTCCAATTCGTGCACTCTTAACCGCGATCACGGGATTGCCAGGAGCGTTGAATTCTTCCGCTTGCGTTGACCATAGCGTCAGAGTCACCTGTGCGTTTAAAATCACCTTGAAAATCACGCTGGACCATAAAAATGCCTATACACCTTTTTTCAATCAGTTGACCTTGAAATGACCTTGAATAATGTTGGCCGGAATTGCATTTGGTCTAGTAATTCGCGTTTGCTGTAAGAGAACGTACCTGGACGTTGCTCATGTCCACCAATTGAACGTCCCTTTTGCGCAGCTCCTTTCCTGTGTTCCTCGACACGAGGGTTTGCACATCGTCGTACGATTTGACGATACCCAAGACATCTGTAGCAAAGTCGTTCGAGTTAATCGAAAAATAGTGTTATCAAGAATTTGAACGGATCGAAAGAAAAATAACGAGCTAGACAATTCCCGTACCAATAATGGCGTTCGGTTCTTTTGTTTCGATTTCGCTCAGGGGATGAAAATCGTAAGTTATCGTGGGAATGTCGTCAACGTCGTCGTGACAAGCGACCACTTCGGTGTCGTTGGTCATCGTCATCTCGTAATCGTTCTTCAATGCCGAGAATTGCTTGTTCGCCGGTTTGAGATTGCAACGAGATATGTAATAGACCTTGCCAATTTCGATCATATCGTAAAACTTGTCGCATTGGTCCCTGAACGCGGTGCAACGTATCTCGCCGCTCTCGTCAACGAGATCCATGGAGAAGAGACATCCCTCGCCTCGCGAATTGCTCCACTTTCTTATCGGAGGCTTGTTGCTCACGCGAGCTTTTATCACCCATCTGAAATTCATTCGTCACGATTCCTCAATTCCTTCTTTGCACATCTGAGCAACAATTTTGCGATCCGCATTTTTTTTTCTCACCTTAACGGTTAAATTAGCGTACTCTCATTGAATATTTAATAGACCTGTTTTTTTCGATAACTCGCCTCATGAATAATTCTCACCTGCTGTGGTACGGACTGAGAGCCGCTATCGGTGTCGTCGTGATATCAGAAGACATCGTTTCGTCCATACGTTTATTCGACGCTGCGGTACCTGGTTTTGAAAAAAAAAGGATTCTATCAAGTTTCTGCTTTGACGAATATGCGCTTTATCGAGTTTCTCGGAGTTTCAATGATAACGGAAATAAAACGCTGCAATGCTCACTTGTTTTGGCTGGGGCGGCCGGCTGCGGTTTACTCGGCGGAGCAGGCGCTTGTTCCGGTTCGGGTTGCGCGTCCAACTGAGTAGGATTTCCGATTTTCCCGCCGACCTCGAATCCAGGAAGTTTGACCTCTAAACTTAGGATGACCATGACTCGCCTGTAGGTGGAAAGCTGTTTCGTTAGCACGTACGGTTGATTCGATAAACGTTCCAATTATCGGACAAAAAACCCTGGAGAACGTTCCAAAACTACGTTATTGATATTTCCAATACCATGCTCACTTTGGTTTTCCAGCATTGTTGACGTTGCTCATGGCGTATCGATTGATCTTGACGACGGTGAATTCTGTGAGGTCTGTACTGATCATGTGGTTAAGTTGGGTGGCCAGCATCGTGAAGGAATTTATTCTGCGGCCGTCGGAGAGCAAAAGCCTGTAGCGTTCGCCGCTCGTCGAACTCGCCAATTTTTTGTGTCCCTGCGAAAAAATCTAATTCGGAGATCTGTTTTCCTCGAAAATCATGGAAACGGAATGAAAATTTTTGTTTTACCAATATTTGCAAAATCGGCTCTTCGACGCTATCGCCTGCCATGATGGCCTGTGAAGAGGAAAACAACGATAATATTGCATACTGTTGACGCGGTTCCGCAATTGCGATCGAGATTCACTCACATCCAAAGCGCCTTCGGTCAATTCGATCATTTCGTGGCGTCGTTAGATGTTGATTAAAAACCGGGAAGTGAAGGACTTCGACGCGCAGAAACAAAGGTCGAGCGATAAGTCGCAAAAAGAATCGAGAGGTTATGTCGTTTCGCCGGCGCGAATACAGTAATTACATGACGGTAGCAGTGATGAAGGGAGCGAAAATGCGAAGGGTTCTTTGTATCGAATGTTTTGGCGCCAACGAGCAGTGGCGTCATCTTTAGGCTGAGAATGTGAGTACAGCAAGTTTCTCACTTGGTAACTAACGCCACAGCCGGCAGAATTGGACACTAAAACCGCTGAACATTTCACTCGGCGAAAATACCGAGTGGCGCCATCTGACCTCACTACCTGGTATCACGTGACACAACCCTCGCTCGGTACAACAAATCCACGCCGAGTTCCCGCGCGGAGGCGCTCGCATAAATTTCCCACCGGTTGCTGGATCGCGAAAAGAAGCGACGGGAAAAAAAAACAAAGAAACAGATGCGCAAAATCCGGCAACATCTCGGCCGTCGAATTTTTCCAGTGCTCCCGATGTTCGTCGCGCCGCTTTTCGCGACCGATCGCCAAGCTTGTATACATATATAGATCACGTTGGCAAATCGTGTGATTACAATTGACGGTGCACAAGTAATGCCCGAATTTTATTTATTATCATAACAGAACGTTTTTTTTATTTTTATCGCGAAAACTCAAAACCGTACGAAATTGCCAATCAAAGTCTCGACGAGGGAAGAACTCACGGGATTTAACTCATTGTTTTGTCTCGTACGAATTTACGATCGCGCGATCAAAATGGGAGTACCAAAGTTTTGCAGATACATCTGCGAGAGATATCCCTGTCTGCTCGAATTGGTCAACGAATACGAGGTCAGCGTCATTCGTAACCACTTTCTTCATTTTCTATCTAACCAACGAAATTCCGTCACCGAAGGAAAGAATTCGTAATTTTCCAAACCTCCCTATCAACTCACCGCTAACTTTATCCTCTTTCAGATTCCAGAATTCGATAATCTCTACTTGGACATGAACGGCATTGTGCACTGCTGTTCTCATCCGAACAACATGGATCCCCACTTTCGCATCACCGAGGAAGACATCTTCAAGAATATCTTTCAGTACGTGGAGATACTCTTCAACATGATAAAGCCGAGGAAAGTGTTCTTTATGGCTGTTGACGGCGTGGCGCCACGAGCAAAAATCAATCAGCAGAGAGCTCGGAGATTCAGAGCTGCCAAAGATGCGGAATTGGCGGAGGCAAAAGCTCGCGAAAAGGGAGAAGTTATACCCGAGGGAGCGAGGTTCGACTCCAACTGCATAACACCGGGAACTCTCTTCATGGCCAGACTCACGGAACAGTTGAAGTACTTTGTCACGTGGAAGATATCCACGAACGAGCTTTGGAAGAAGTGCAAAGTGGTGCTCAGTGGACCGGAGGTAAAGAATCTGATTTTGCCTTGTGAAACATACTTCCGATTTGTGAACGTCCATTCCTTTTCAGGTTCCAGGTGAGGGAGAACACAAAATCATGGATTATATTAGGTACATAAAATCGCAGCCATCTCACGACCCCAACACGAGACATTGTCTCTACGGCCTGGATGCGGATCTTATAATTCTGAGCTTGGCGACGCACGAACCTCACTTCGCCGTGCTGCGCGAAGAAGTCAAATACGGCAAGCAGAGCAAGAACTTTTCACCAAAGAAAACGAGATTTTGCCTGTTGCACATTACGCTCCTGAGAGAGTACATGGAACACGAATTCGCTCCCATCAGAGACAAACTCAAGTTTCCCTTCGACATAGAAAAGATAATCGACGACTGGATATTAATGGGATTTCTCGTTGGCAATGACTTCATACCGAATCTGCCGAATCTCCAAATCGAGAATGACGCCTTAGCGTTGCTGTATCAGTCATACATGGCAGTTTTACCCACTTTGGACGGTACGCCGGAAGTTCTTTGTTATTTCGACTAGATTGAATGATTTTTCGCTCCGACCGGTTTCTTGGCAACAACTTGTTCTATCGTTCAGGTTACATAAATGAGGCGGGTACATTGATGCTGGACAGATTCGAGAAATTTATGGAGAAACTTTCTGTGATCGATACGGAACGTTTCGCCGAGCATTCAGCAGACCTGAAATACTTTGAAGCGAAGACGGGTCGACGACCGAACGAGAACGAGAGGACGAGCTATAGAAACAAGTCCGATGATTCGCCAGAGAGCGTGGAGACGCCGAAGAAAACGGCGAGTAAAGCTCTCGACGCTCTCATACGATATACCGACGACATGGTACGAGTAATGCTTTTTATTAGCTTCGAGTCTAGTCGCTGGAGCTAGTGCGTAATATTCTTTTCTGCCTCAGTTGATTGGACATTCCGACGAGGAAGACTCGTTCGACGGGGATTCCGATACAGACACTTGCAACATGGAATTTCTACAGCACAAACGTGACTATTACATGAACAAATTCGAGTACGAGAACGTCGACGCGTACGTAAACAAAAGTGTTGTTTCTTTATTCGTATTCCATAGAAGGTTTTCGAACATTGAAAACCGCCAGGAACATTTTCCCTGGAAAGTGGATCAATTGCTTTTAGCAAAAAGAATAAAAAAATGATTAATATCGTTTTTTTCAATCAGCGCGTTTCTACGATCACAAGCGGAGGCCTACGTGACGGCGATACAATGGAACTTGAATTATTATTACAACGGTTGCTGCAGTTGGTCCTGGTTTTATCCTCACCACTACGCACCCTACATATCCGACATAAAAAACTTCAAGGATTTCAAAATAGAATTCGAGCTGGGCAGCCCGTTTTTGCCGTTTCAACAATTATTGGCGGTACTGCCGGCGGCGAGTAGGTCTTTGTTACCCGAGGCCTATCAGGGTCTCCTCACGGAAAAGGAATCGCCTATAATCGATTATTATCCGGAGGACTTCAAGACCGATTTGAACGAAAAGAAACAGGAATGGGAGGCGGTTGTGCTGATACCGTTTATCGACGAGAAAAACCTTTTGGGCGGTACGTACGTCTCGTCCTTGCGTATTCTCGATTTATGACGTTTAAAGCGTAAACCGACGATTTTATACGCTCAGCTATGGAGCCGTACAACGCAAAATTAACGGCCGAGGAACGTAAGAGGAACGATCACGGGCCAATGTACGTCATAACCTACACGGACGAAGATCTCGGTGTCTACAAGGCTCCCGAATATTTTCCGAGTGTAAGGAGCCACGCTCAGATGTTGGCGCTCGAACGGGAAGCCCTCGACGTACCGAGGGACAAATTGGTCAAGGGACTGTGCAAAGGTGTCGAACTCAGTACTTATTTCGCTGGTTTTCCAACCTTTCAGCACATAAAGCATAGCGCAGCCTTCGAGAAAGCAAAGGTTCCGATTTAATATTAATGAGTGTCGGCATGAGTGTCGAGTATTTTTTTTTTTTTTTCAATACCAAATTTATCGTCGACGTACCGATTGTCCATAATCGGTCACGAATTGTGTGCCTCAGGTGAGAGTCTTCGAGCAAACCTCGAGACGCGAAAATATGATCATATCGATACTCGAGTCCGAGGATGTGCCCAATCTTCACGATGCTGCTGGCAAAATCCTTGGAAACGTAGTCTTCGTTGGATGGCCCCATATGCGCGAGGCCCTCGTCGTTGGAGTCTCCACTGACGATCGTAAAATCACATTGATCAATCTCCAACAGGGTTACAGCCCGGAAAACGTTTTCATCGAGTATTTGAATACCGGAAACACTTCCAAGTGGAAGGTTCAGTGTGACAGCGTGAGAGAAGGGTAGGTCGGAGCATTTAACAATCAACTGATCTGGCAGCTAAAAAATGTCGATTCGAAGGAGCTAAAAACTCTGGCTTTTTAAATTGAAATTAACATTTTTTATATTATATACGATTTATTTTTCAGTTATATGGGTCGTTTCGGGATCAACGTTGGAGACATTCAGATTCTCGTGTACGCGTTGCCAATGGTGGGAAGGCAGTACTTGATGACAGGACAGGGTCGTATGTCCTTGCAGAAGATATGGTCAAAAATGCCAGCTTCGTACGCGTATCAAGCTGTCGTAACGGACATAAGCGTTAACATTCCGAGTTACACGGCGAATCTGTTGATAAGCGAAATGTTCAGCGTGAAGAGCGTGGTATTCATGCTCGGTCATCCCCACTACGGTGCGATGGGAGAAGTGATAGATCCAGGCGTGAATCCAAAGACGGGTCGTGTAAAGGTCGCGATGAGGATCGAGACCGAGCCGAGTTTCGACTCGATAAAAAAGCAGTACAACGAGCTCGAGGCCCAATGGATGACGATGGGAATTGCCGCTCAACGTTTGGGTATAAGTAATCACTTTCTCAGTCGGGTGACCGGAACGATATACGTGACGCCTCAGGGTGGCGATAGCGCCGAATACGGGAAACGCAACATCGGCCTTAATCTCAAGTTTACGAAACGAAACGAGGAGTTGCCGGGATATACGAGGAAATCCGGTAACCAGTGGCTGTACAGCGCCAAGTCGATAGGCTTGATCAGAAGTTACATGCAGCATCATCCCCAAGTTTTCGAACGTTTGGCAAAACGCGTCAACAACGACGTATTCACCGAGGAAGAATTGTTCGAGTCTTCGGAAAAGATGGCAGAGGTCGTTGAGTGGATAAAGGATCAACCGTACAACAGCGTGGATCGTCGAAACTGCAACGCGATCGGTCTTGACCCCGACACCATCGATCGATTGAGTTCGGAAGCCGAAAAAATTGCGACCTCGAAATCTACCGGAAAAACCGTTCTCATGCAGGTCAAGCCTCATCTGCTGTACAGGCCAGGCTTGAACTCCGGGAATTTGTCACCTGATCCGCAAGCTCAGCACAAACTCTTCGATCGCATAATCAGCACTAGGGAAAGCTCGACGGTGCCCCTCGGTTACAAGGGCACCATAGTCGCGATACAAAACTCCGATGATCCAAGTGAGAACACTTACGACGTTCTTTTCGATCGTGAATTCGTCGGAGGTATTTCTTTCGCCGGTGGCACCGCGAATCGTCGCTACAAGCTTTTAGCCGCTGAGTTTATCAACATCAGCCATGGAACGAGAATCGAGCAAAATATAGCATCGATCGCATCTACGATCCCGGGAAAACAGACTCCACAGGCTAAATCGTGGAGACAGGAGTCCTCGGCTTCGAGCGCTCAAAACTCTCATCTCATACCCGTCCCCTCCTTCATGAGGAAAGACGGTTCGAACAAGGTTCAAAATTTCGAGGCGAAGAGAACGAAGCAGCCGCAGTCAAAGCCGAGACCGGCGAAGCCAACGAACGTCGAAATGGTCGAGCCCAATAATCCCAAGCCCAGAAACGATGGAAATTCCGAGTTTCAGATACTCTGGAACGAACTTCACAAAGCACCGAGTGCACCAGCTACGATCCCCAGGAAACCCGTGATTCTCTGTAGATTCGACGCGAAAAAAGCTCCCGCGACCAACGATTCCCTCCAGGACGAAAGCGCTTTTCTCAAAGCCATGCTCAAGATTTCCGACGAAAATTCCAGCGCTCCGTCGACTCAATCGGGTACGCCAGCACCCCCAGTTAAAACTCACGTTGCCGCGCCGACGAACGTTTCGAGCAACGCTGCACCACCCCTCGTCCAAAAACTCTTCGATCAAGCCAGGCAAGCCAATCGACAGGAGAAAGTTTCCTATTGCGCTAGATTGCTCAGACACTGGCAACTCGCTGGACGTGGAATGCCTAGGTTCAAGTACATCAGTAATCCCCAGAAGATGGTTCGCGCTCAGATCATCCTACCGGACATGAGAACTTACTGCGGCGAGTTTTGTACCCATGAGGAACTCGCCGCGGAAAGTGCCGCCGAGGTCGTTTGCAAGGTACGCGGTTATCACCAACAGATATCAAAAGCTCGAGAAAAATTGATATAATTACCAATTCGTGATTAAATTCTTATTCCAGTTAATACATAAAATCTCTTTTTCTTTTTCAACGAAAAAAGGAGTTGCGCTTGGACACGGTCCCGATAAAGCCAGGTCTGAGCATCCTCGGGGCTCCTCCGATGATGTGGTTGAACCCGTTGCACAACGAGGCCCAACCACCGCAACCGCCATCAGCGCATATCAGGCCACCACCGATGATGCAGCCTCGTTCGCCCCAAGTTTTCCCCAACATGCACAACCCGCCTATGCACATGCCCCAATGGAATCCACGTATGCAACGACCTCCGGCGTTCCCTCAAGCTCCGAATCCTGAGCTCGGACAACCCAGACCGATTCAAAACTCGACGCACGTTTTGACCAACAATCCGGAAACGATCGCTCGCAGCAATCTCAACAAACCGGTCGACAACAAGAATAAAAAGAACACGCCTTTCGTGCCACTCCAGGCGCAAAAGAAGAGAAATCCGAAACCGAAACAACAGCAACAGCAAAGCCCGCGAAACAATCTAAATCAGACATCCAAGGAGAAAAATAATCCGCCTCCAATGACCCAACCGAAAATAGGAGACGATTCGCCAAAGCAGGTAATAAAGGGCTTCAAAAGACGAGCAAACTTTTGATACCGTTGATTCGATCGTTTGTTTCGGTTCTTGGGTAATTCAAGATCGTGAATTATTTTCCATTTTTATCGGTCTTAAAAATAACGTTTATTCCGAAAAATCTACATCGTTACACAGCTGTTCTGATTCGCTTTTGATTGGCTCACACCAAAGTAGGTAGGCTTTACACGGTAACGAGACTCACCGTTTTGACTCGTTACCTGAGATACTCCCAATTCTACGAGTTCCCAGATCAGTAGGTCAGATCCCGATCAATAACACCTACGTTTATTATCATGCCACAATTAATAGACTGATCTCAACGATCATGGAGATACGTATGAAAATAGAAGTACCTCGTATGAAAAAAAAAGTGCTTTTGCACTTTATTGTGCGTTTGTATAACGGGAGATGAATCACTTTTAAAAATTCATTCACTGATTCAGAACTTATCGTTTAGCGGCGAATTATATTTTCTATACGTACCTCGACTAATATTTACTGACACGCGTACATCAAATACTTATGGATTCAAGGGACTACTTATATTTAAATACGAATACATTTTTCTCTTGAAAAATTTTTCTCGATATCAGTCAAACATCCGAATCTTTTTTTTTTTAATAATTAAAATTGTTCTCAGGTATCGAAAGACGAAAAAGTCGCCGGCACGATAGAGAGGACGGCAGAAACGGAGACGAGAAAATTGCCACATGCGTCTCAAAAAGTCCAGAGAGCTCCGAAACCGAGGAGATCGAGAATCGCTGCCAATTTTAATTCGGTACCAGCTGCCCCCAACGGAAGTGCGCCCCAGTAAGAATCTACACCCGTCTCTACGTATAATAAAATTCAATGTTCGAGAATACTAGAACCGTACATTGAGAAGGAATTACCTTCTATTATGGAACCAAGGTGATATAACAGGAAACAAAGTGTACGAAATCGTGACGCGGATGCTTTCTGTAAACCGAATAATGGGATGCGACACCCGAATTCGTCATCCCCAAAATAATTGATCGCCTAGTTACTCTTCTCGGATTCACTAGGCACGTTCCCAGTAATGCGTGTCAACTTCGACGAAGTTATTCAAAATAAGCAATTGTTGTGTAATATCGAACATGATGCATATTATATTATTATTATTATGTATATTGACATATATTAATTATTATATAATTTGTTTTATACATATTGTATATAATAATAATATATATAATATGCAATGCATATTACATGAAGCAATTACTATTTATTCGTACGGAAATACACATAACCGATTCCTAAGTTTTTATAGACTAGGGAATCGAAAAAGGAGAAAACATAATTGGGGCTGACAAATTTGAGGATTGCACGTGCGGTATTAATACGCCTCGAATCCGATGAAACGAGGAAGAAAATTCGTCGGACGAAACAAAAAAAAAAAGCTAATTCGATTGATTTTCTTCGCAGCGAATGAAAGTTTGTGCACGTTGAACGTTTAATCGAATCGTCAATACGTACGGACCAGAAATAGTATTTTTCAGTTAATTACGCTTCGGAGCTAGAATGAATATCCGTTTTTTTTTTTTGTTGATTTTTTTTTGCTCCCGTATATTTATATTTTATTTTTCATGGCCATCGCCGCTTTCCCACCGTTTTTTTGCCCTTTTTTTGCACAAACGTACGGAGAATTTCACGAGGATTTTATTTTCGACGATCGAGCGGAACACAACAGCGCAGAATTTGAATTGATCGTGTTTATGTTAAGAAATTGTGGCGGAGCTCGTTTTCTGTACGAACTGCCTATGAATTCATAGCCACAAGATTATACAAATTCTGTCAACAACACGAATGAATATTAATAATAAAAAGAAGTCAAAATAAAACTGGGCGTTCGGTAGGCCCTCAATGCATCGTTGACTAATTCTTTTTTTTTTTTCGAGTAGCGGGGATTAACTGTCGGAACGTGAGCGGATAAAGCTCGTATATTCGGGTTTTCGCTCGCAGAGGCCTCGCCTGCTGTACATTAATAAAATACGTTTTTGTTTCTTCACTTTTTCGTTCACGGACACGAATAAATAATCACAGGCTACGGGGCGAGTTCCTCTTGTCTTCGATCGAAAAAAAAAAACAAACAAACGAAGCAACGTCGCAATTTTTCGCCAAATTGAGTTCGCGATATATCACACGACACTCTTACGCGTTTTCCTCATTTTCATTATTACAATCCAACGGCTGGTCGTTGACACTGCAAGCTGAATTCTTTGACGACCTCGTAAAAGCGCCACTTGTTCAATTGCGTGCGTAAAGCGAGTCGCGAAAAATTTTGTTTCTGCAAATCCGTGACTGGCGGGGCTGTTGAATCCGCGAGGGCCAATCTCATCCATTGACTCACCCAATCGACGCAAACCCTGTTCAACGCGAACAGTACATCAGCGTGGGGCTCCAAATTCTTTCGGGCTACGCAACCACCTGGGGAGTGAAACGAATTTTGATAATTATCGTCGCTCAGATCGACACTTCTTTTACTGAAATCATATTTCCAACGCAAAATCAATGGATTCCTCACCTATGCATTGAAGAATGACACAGACGAGTTCTTGTCCGATGGGCTGTATATACGCCTGCAAAGACGGGCGTTGCATGATCGCGTGATGAAGAAAGCTACCCGCTGCTTTGACAGTGCCAATTTCGGGAAGACTGAGACAAGCGATAGCTAAAATCCGATTAGCACTGTTAATAGCACCAACGATATTTGAGAATCGAAGAAAATACGGAAAACGATAACTCACCGCAGCGCAACATTTCGGGTATTTGTTCGGGCACTTTGAGCAACATTTTCGGATTTTTCTTGCATATTTGGGCGAGCAATTGTAGATAAGCTTCGAGAAGCTCGGCAAGATCGGATAGATTGCCACCGACGGATCGGCAGGCCGCGACACCTCCGAGAGTATGAGCGCTCAATTCGGCGAAGGTTGGAGCTACCGGACTTTCCGGATATTTACCAAAGAGTAGTACCAACTGACGAAGAAGCGTGAGGGCCGATGGATGAGGATGTGTTTTGTACGACGTCGAGAGGATCGTTAATAACGGCAAAGCGTCGTTTTCCGGATCCCTCAATTCCGGCAAAGACTTTTGAGCGCAACTGTGCATCGCTTCGAGCGTTACGTCGTCGCGACACCAATCGGCGTGTTCGATTATTCGGACGAATATCGGCAACAATCCGTCGAGTACGGCTTTACCGATGTTACCATCGAGAGTCGAGAGAAAAACGGTGATCATTTTCAATTGATTGACGACGGCGAGTCTGGCAGAATTGACCGGAAGTTGAAGTAACTCCCGGAGCCGAGTAATGCAGAGTCCCAGGGTCGCGTCTAAATGGCACATTTGCTGCTCGACGGATGTCAGAGAATTGAGCAACTTTCCTGCGGCGTACATGAGACGCAAGCCTTCACCGCCACCCGGTGATATACCAGGGAGAGTCCTCTCGATCGTCTCGAGCACCGAAGGAGCCAATGGCTCCAAGTGAAGACTGCATTCACGGGCGATATCCTTCAACGCCATGCTCGCCGGTGTTGATATCACCGAGTTGAGGGTAAGCCCGTGGCTGACCAACTGGAGGGCTCGTTCGAGCCAGGGTTCCGGATGTTCGTCTATCCACTCGGCGTAAGATCCTAAAGTCGAGCAAGCGCACGCGAGTACCTGCCAAATATTTCGTATCAGATGACAATTTCAGTATTACGATTTTTTTTTTTGAAAAACTCTTATTTGCTCAGACGTGGACCTTACCTCGCTCGGATAGTGAGCGTACGGAATATGAGAAACGATGAGATCCATGATGGCGGGCACGTAACGATTCTCTTGACTCTGGACGCTCGCGGCGAGCGCGTCGAACGCGTGAAGCGTCGATTCTACGTCCGTCCATCTCTGCGGTTCGCTCTCCAATCGGCTGAGTCGTTGGCCGAGCAACATCAAGAGATCTTCGCCCAGAACGTTGTAACAATAGAGTAGGGTATCCGCAGCGTCTTGACGATAGCAACGAAGCAACTCTCGTTCTTGATCTTGCCCGGCTTCGCTGGGCGACGAAGGTAACGTTGCTTTTCGCAAAAGAGCTTGCGCGAGACGCGCGTAAATCGGCTTTAACGCGGCGTGAGCGCGACTCTCGAGAGGCTCGTCCAATGTAGCAACATCGTCTTGAAGGACGTACCAAAATCCGAAAGGGACGCAACTGCGCCTCTCGTCGATCGGATAACGACCCTTGTGCTCCGAACATTCGAGCAATAACTCCACCAGAGTTTCGGCGGTCCAACGACGCGTCGCGTCCTCGTCGTCCGTCAGTGCTAACAAAAATAATCGACTGCCGGCCTCTCCAAGAGCCGTTAATACTCGACAGAAAGCACCTCCACTTCCGTGCTGTCTCGCGAGAGATACGAGACCTTTCGACCATTCCCAGAGCAATTGGGGCCTTTTGTAAAGCTCGCCGTGCGTCACTGCCATTATCAGACACTCCTGGGATACTCCCCAACCACCGGTGTCCGAATCGTCTTCTTCGTCTCTACAAGTAAAATTATTAACGTCATAGACGATGTTGTATCAATATTAGTATCAAACCTTGAAAAATAATAAATTACCGAAAGAATAATTAATTTTGTCGTTTTTTTTTTTTCATTCGAAGCTCACCTGCTCGGAGCGTAATTGGCAGCGGCAATGAGAAAGTGCGGATAAATTTGAGCAGTAACATCCAGAGGCAATTGTCCGAGTTTCAACCAAGCCAGCGTGCATTCCAAACCGAGAAGATACAACGATTCTCCACCGCTGCTCTCCCCGACCGAACGCTCGTACGTTTGGAAGACTTGTTGCAAGAGCCAGCTCGTTTTGCCCCAACAACTGACCAAACTCTCGCGAAATTTCGTTCCTCTGATACCCTGACGACGTTCGAACTGCTCAAAAAGAATTTTGCGCCAGCGTTAGCTCGACACCGACTACGCGTACAAGGATATTCAGACTGGGAAACGAACCTCGCCTGGAATCGCAGCGAGCACTCTTAACAGAAGATCCAGAGTTTCGCTGGAATTGTACGGCAATATTTCCATCACTTGCTCTATGAGGCCGCAGTTTTTGTCTTTTTCTTGCACTATGCGGTACGTGTTCGCCAGAAACGATGCGAGCTGAAACAGAGTTGCACGAGAATTGCATATTTAATATTTTTATTTTATATTTTTTTATTTAACCATTCATGGGGTAAATAATTGAGGTCTGATTTCGTATGTTTCTTCCCTGAACGATCCAATCAGGCCTGTTCGTTCGGGTTGAAGAATGTTTAGCTGATCGCTCGATCAAACGTGAGACGGATCATCATCATCATCATCATCATCATCATCAATATATATAAAAGAAAGTCGGGTTTGTGTTACAACACTTATAACTCGAGATCTGCTTGACCGATTTTCATGATGTTCGATTCTTTTGATTCGTCTCCTCCCAAATAAGAAGAATACATATTAAAAACAACGAAAAAAAAAACATAATTATTAAAGATGAATGATTTTCCGTAAACGTTCGTTTGTTTCGTACACGTCAAACATTTGCTGTCGATCCTATCAAATACTGAACGTAATCATTGACATTTATCCGTGCATTCAGAAATTCTGGAAGAAGAGTAACATTAACGGGGGCATTAATAAATTTATTTTGTGTTAATTAAAGTTTGTTTGTTTGGGTTTATTAACACTTTAACACGAGATTTATTGACCGTGAGGCGGTACGAAGTTCGCCGGATCAGCTAGTGAAAAATAAAATGGTTGGAAGGTATATAAAGAATAGTAGTTATTACCGCTTGACACAGCTTGCATAATACTAATTTCGGAGTATTTGGCATCTTCATACTGTTAAGTATTCTCGCTTGTAGAGCGGGATATTCGTTCTCAGGTACTTCTTGAAATTGTCTGCATATTTTAGTGTGTAACGTTGTGGCGCCATAAAACTGTACTTCCCAGGGCTAGAACAAAGAAGAAAGAAGATTCGATGGAACGGTAGAGATAAAAGTGATTTTTGAAAAACTAAAAATTTGAATCCATTTTTCTGCCAAACTATAATTGTTCCGGTAATTTATACCTTTGACGGATCTAGCAGTTGCCATACCAGAGTCCACGCTTCGACCGAAGCCTGAACTTGGAGGATCCATGTGTGCGCCTCATTGGACCCGGTGGAGTAAAACCTCTTCACGGCGTCCTCCACAGTCTCTGCGTAGTTCATTCCGAGGCGCGCTAATTTTCACGAATTATTGATACGACCGACTCGTGGCGCATCTATCTTCGTCTTTTCCGCGTCTTAGCCTTGATCTCAGAGAGTTTTGACAACCTTCACGAGACCGATGCACTCCATTGCGCGAAGAACGAAATTTCGTCGTGAATCCGATGATTGCCTTCTTCGTCGAGACTCCTTCGTCGTTCCGTAACTTTACGCGTGAATCAACGATTCCATACTCGTCAATGCGAGTTTTTCGAAAATATGAGCGACTCGAATATTGTAAGAAAGTTGAAGAAAAATTAGCGGATCAACGGTTCGGGCGAACTTGTGACAAGAGACTTTTGAGGTTATGTCGGTTGTCGGGTGTATCGTAAATTCAAACGATAACCTCCGAATGTACTCGGACACTCGCTGATCGTTTCTATATCTGTATACACTTCCATACTCGATGCTTGTTTTTATCAGCCAGGTGGCTTTGTTCTTTTAATTATTTCACTTTTTTTTTTTCGATCTTTCACAATATTCGTTAAAAATAGAATTCCGATTTAGGTAATTTACGGAAGCAACGATAATGAAGCGTGTTTACGTTGGAATGGACTTTTCAGAGAGCACCCCGAACAAAGGTATTGTACCAAATTGTTTTTGTTTTTAATTACAATTATTCGAATCTTTGTTTTCCCGGAAGTGGCTCTGGTGGAGAGAAACATCGCGCCGCAGGGTGTACCGATGTTGAATCCTTACGCGGTCGCGAAGAAATCGTCATGTGACTTGATTGAACTGGCAACCGAGATTCAGAAGGTCAGTCATTTGCTAACATTTGAAAAATGATGAAAAAGATGTCATTCCTGACTTCAATGTAATTCTACAAATCGATCAATTGATTTTCGTATTATCGAGATTCCAGGCGGAAAGCTACATCAGAGCTAATGCACAGAGCAAACTCTATGTCATAGCGGACCAAATGCGTTTCCTGAGAAAGCAAGCCGAGAAGGTACTTCTCGAAGCTGAGGAGCAAAAGTCGTTGCATCGCGCTGCCTGCAACTTCGTCAAACATCCGGGCCAAGTTTATCATTTGTACGAGCGAGAATCCGGACAGCGCTACTTTTCTATGTTGAGTCCAGACGTAAAGACCCAAATATTCTGATCAAAATCTTTCCGCGAGCACTTTTTTTAGAAAACCGCTGTATTTTAAATTATTTTTGACTTTTAACAGGAATGGGGAACCGGAGCTCCGAAACAATTGTTCAAGGGCTCTTACAGACTAGAGTATGACCAATCGTGGACCCCATTGTCTCAAATCGAAGCCAAAAACGAGGAATCGGCAATGATCGACAAATTCCTCGATCGGAACGAGTTCCACTCGTTAGAGCTGACGCGGAGCGACGATATGCACATCGATTGATATCAGGCCGGAAATGTTGATTTTGCGATCATCGAAGGATACTTTGCGGAATTAGCATTGATCGACCGATTCGGAAACTTCTCGTAACGAAATATTTTTTCGCCATTTATTTTTGCACAATCGTTATCTACGAGCGTACCTGCTGTGTGCTAGAAATTTAGCATACCCGTAGTGGATTCTCAGATAATACTGGAAGTGACTAGTCAAATGTGCGTTACTGATAGCGATATTTTAACTTCTGGCCTTTAAGTTTAATAAGTAAAATACCAAATGCTTCGAATTATACCAGGTAACGAAGGTCGGAAATAACGAATGAATTCGTGTCATAAAACGATAACGGAATAGCAGTTTATTCAGTGCACTCGATGCAACTCTCTAACAAGTATCATTCGTCAATTATCACCAAAACAAACTTATCATACAGCTGATATACGGACTACGTAGTCGGGGGACCGTGTTACAAAATAATCGTCTTCATGCCATCGTCTTCACGCATTACGCGAAAAAAATTAATCGAGCGTGCCATTAATTTCGCGAAGAACAAAAAAAAACAGTGATGACTCAAAGCTTTGCTTTGCCTCTTGTTTCCTCCCGAAATCGGTGATTTTTAATTCCGATAGGACCGTGTAGAATTGTAAATAAACTTCAGGATTTGTATCGTTCGAAAAAATGCTTTTTGTCGTTTCAATAGTCATTTAAAATTCTTCCCCTTTCGATATATTTTTTATATTAGAGTTCGTTTAAATATTTGGTATTATTTATTATGATAATATTAATATTCTCAGAATCTACCGGACGATGAATTTTCTCGGATTTTTCCTGCAATTAATATCTCAGTTTTTGCTATGATTACTAAACGTACGAAACATTCTCGACGAACGTTTCTCGGAGTTATACAATTCAAACGGACACGCTCGACTTTCGAAATATATCGAAAATAACTGTACGCAAAGCAGCAAGCAGCTAAAGATGAGATCTTCTCGTAAAACGCGTTTCTTCCGAACGAACGAGAAGACAAGTCGGAAAAAGCCAGAAACGAAGAAAGAAGTACGGGAAGTAGTACGGACGACGAGTTCAGGTGATACGTTTGCGGTTTTGGATGCAACGGCGTCGTCATGTAGCGTTGACTCTGTGAGCTGAAATCGAAATATGGAAATTCAGATATGGAACGTAAAATTGAGGGAGTATCGATATTTTGTTTGTTCGTTATTTCATCATGATTACGTACATTGTCGTGGTATCCTCAAAGTCTCTTGGTCCTTTATAATACACTCGTGAGTCTGCGAGTGAAACAGGTACTGGAGCAACAGTTGTTTGTCCTCTCCGAAACAAGGATCGTAAAAACCTGGCAGTTCACTCTACGCAAAAAATGTTTTCATATTCACGAAATCGATAATGAAAAAAGTAAAAAAAATCATCAAAAGAGGTGTCGGGTTGAAAACGGAACAGGAAATGCAAGACTGGAATAAAATTGAAAACTCGATTTAAGAAATAGTGAAGTAAAAAAAATATTCCAGTTACGTTTTTTTGCATTTCTATAGTTTAATTTTGTGCTTAGAAAAATAATCGTGACATAACCTAGATTTTTTTATTTATTAAAAGAATTCTAAAAGAATCAGAACGAAAATAGCGATTTTTCAACTTTACCTTTGGCGATTCGTGAAGTACGAGTTTTGAGTCGACGACGAGGCACTGAAGTGGCACAGTGACATCAATGACCTCGTCATTATGGGGTTCAGCAGCTCCGACGGTGTCAGCTCTGCCATTTGGGTAGACGAATCGTCCGTAAAGAGCTTTCGTAATAATGAGCCCCCGCTTCATTTCCTCTTCGGCTCTTATACGGCTGAAGGTTACCATCATCAGTTCAACGGCGGCTTTCGCCTCGCGTTGTTTCTCCAACATTCTCGTGCGATTGAGTTCTTTCTGTTTCTCTTTTTCGCGCTCTTGACGTTCTTTAACAATGGGATCGACGATGAATTTTTTGACGATCGTCCAAGTTATTAGGGGAGTGACGGTCGCGTAGAAGACAGGCGCTGGCAGTATCTCGTCGCACAATTGAATCGGGAATATGTAAGTTTGAGAAGCTCGTATAAGTTTAACTTTGAGGGACACTCCGGTTGGCGCACCGACTCGGACTGCGGCCGAGAGCGCGCTGTGCTTCGACACTTTCTTCTCTGCTCCGTACTCGATGTACGCTCCGGCGGTTCCGAGTCTGCGAAAAATAAAAATTCTTATTTAGACTTCTGCTTAAAAAAAAAAAAGTCGAGAGTGCCTCGATCAATTTTTGAACGAAAAGTCGTGAACGATGCTCACTTCAGACTCCCCTGGAGCTTCAACTTTCTCTCTTCCAGTTTGTACGTATAGCTAAGAGTTATTTGCGAATGAAGATAGCCAAAATTGATAGAGACGGAAGTTCGCGAGCGAGGGGTATCTCTGACGACCACCGTGCTCATTCCCGTCTGGTCACCGGCCTTGTACGTCAAATATCCAGCAGTTTGTTTGTCCAGTTGCATGCCGATCCCTGCGGAAACATTTCATTGCGAGATGTGTGTTTCTTCCGGCAAAGAAAATGTATTTCCAGTGGCCAACTCACGTCCAACCAAGCCGGGCCTTGCTTCGTGCGGTCCAAACTTCAACGAGACGACGCCGTTGCAAAATATCTTTTCGGTGAATACACGATGTCCGCTGAGAGATATTTTTGGTCCGTCACCGACGCCTATATCCATTTCTATCCAACCTTTCGCTGAAATTGTTCTTTTCCCGGCGAAATTAACGCTTCCGTAACCTGTGCCGTTTTGGGTGGTTATATCTCCGTACATGATGAGGGTATCGCGAAGAGTGAGGGGCGCTTCGATCGATTGGGAAAAAGACATTCCGCTGATTTCGATACGCGAAAATATGTCTTGCCTGGAAAAACGTTGAATCGAAAGAATCTGAGACTGGATACAGATGCGAGGGAAAGACAATTGTTTCGACGGTTACGAACCGATCGTCGTATTCTTCGTCGTACACGATGAACAAATCGCTCGCGTTGATATTAACGGTTATATTTCCAGTCGGATTTGTCCTCTGCTGTAACCTGCTCTCTTCCCGCTCTCTCGCTATTCTCTCGTATTCCTCGCGGATCTCCTGCGGCGTCTTTGTCCGCTCGACTATTTCCCATCCTTTGGTTTGGAGACCTCGTGTCCCCAGAGAATCGTAAATTGCCCTCTGATGAGGATTGTTCAAAACTGTAAAGCGTTTCTAATCAGATTTGCCGTAATGATGACGCGTAGAATAAAACTGTTGATCTTTACAACTTTTGTACCTTCGTAAGCTTTGCTGGTACGATTGAACAGGACTTCTGCTTTTTTCTTCAATTCAGGATCCACGTGTTTGTCAGGATGGTAGAGCCGGCTCTGTCTGCGATAAGCATTTGTGATCTCTTCCGGAGTCGCCTGATCGAGAAAAATACATAAACATTGTCAACAAAATCAACAAAAAGATCGATCGTTACTTTTAATAGATCGAATATGCAAGTGAAGAAACGCAAACATAAAAAACTTGAATTCTTCTCTGTGCTTCTACGTAAACTTGTTATGATGTTACAAATTCGGCAATAGTAGCAACGAGTTACGAAACATGTGGATGCAAAATTTCTACGTGAAAATTTTGCCTCTCACGAAAAGACAAAATTTTCGTTTAATCGTAAACATAATAAAACTCTATGAAAAAATTTAAGAGATCCGGATATTCACGTTTCTCGGTAGATTGAGGAACGTGTAATAATCTTCCTCGATCACGTTGTCGTGTTCCTGATCTTCGCTCATCCTGAGATCTTCAATAGGCGATGACAACGACGGGTTCAATAAGTTTAATCTAGCGAACGAAGAATCCCTGCTGGACACTCTCTTAGAGTGTCATTTATCCTTATTCCAAGTGTCTGAAAGTGGATGACTCTTGTCTCTCAGCTTTCTGCTCTTTTTCTTAGGTTACGAAATTGATACATGAGACCGGCCCGATGCGGCGATCAGCTGTTGCACGGCCATTCCGTAGGATGGCGCCACGGGTCCGTGCAGAGCGATCCCGTCTACGTTACCGTCCAAGATCGCAAGTGAAACTCGTCAACATTGTACTTTCGCCCAAAAATAAAAACATCGAAAATTTCGATTGAAAAACAAACCCGAACAAGGTAATAAAAATATCATTATCTCATTTCTTACTTTTTATTTTCTCATATTCAATCAATATGTATCAATTATGAGTTCTAACTATTACTTAGTATATTTAAAAATCACAGTCTTAGTTGAAGAATTGACAGCAGAAAATACTATCTGTACTCTATTCGTATAATATTTTGTTGTTTTTTTTTTGTTTTTCTTTCTTCCTCTGGTCACAATATACATAGCTCTTTGCACGTGTCTGTGTTTGTGTGTGTATCTGAGTATGTGTGTATGTCAGTTTATACTCGACAATGTGCGTATGTACATATACATCAGCATGTTTTTTCTTTCTTCCGTTACACGTGCACCTCACGAATTTAAACGCTACTAAATATCTTCCTATTTACAATTCAATCTTTCTCGTCCTCGTATTCTACCGCCCTCAGCTCTTCCCTTCGAATTCGAATGCTGTGCGTAATAAAAAAAAAAATTTTTTAAAAAGTGCACCACGATTACCTGGTCAGAGGCAATAGCACTTTTCCCAAAAATGAAGAAACGAAATAAAAGCAGAGAAAGGGAGAGAAAGAGAGAGATAGAGGACGAACGGCGTGTACAAAGTCTAAAAAAAGTTCATGGTTAGTTTACGTTATGTCGCCGTTTATGAACATGTAAAAAGAAAACAACTATACCCAGAGAAAAGTCTCGTGACTTTCTCCCTTCCTTGTTTGACGTTTCTCTTTTTTCACGCGATACACATTTTCTAAAAAAAAACAATTTCGTATCGAAAGAACTTTGAAAAAGAAACATCACTGACATCGTATCTATGGTACATCGCTATTTACATGATGCCGAAGATCATAAAAATCATGTGCAGGGTGATCATCGATCATCGGGGTTTTCTTGATTGCAACGAAATTTCATTATTATTCGATTCGTGTATTTTTGCTTAATTATTTAAGCTTTTTGCAAAAGGCTTTCTAAGATGATGACGAATGAAGAAACGACAGAGTAAAAATGAAGAAAAAGATCGTTGCGTACCAATGAAGCAAACGTTCGAAAACGCCAATGATTGCTTACGCGAAAAATTGATTTAATTTGAACGTTTGAAGCGTTTTGCTCGCGATAAGTCAATGACACCCTTATAGTCGCGAATCACCCTGTACATGTGTTTGCGTGTACGTTTTATTTATGTACGTTAAGGGTGTCCCTTATCTAGACAGAAAAATGTTTTAGTTGTTACAAAAAATTGAGACCATGTACATCTATATCTTTGATTTGCGAACAGTTGTCTAAACACGAAACGATGAGTCAAGTAATTGCGAAAAACAACGAGGTCTACATTCATATTTGTCAAAATTGTAACGTTTGACTAAGTTCACTTTTTTGCTCATTATTTTTTACTTGTTTCGCGCCGAAATTTATTTCAGCAACGTTTTAAGGTTAAAACGGATAAAACGAAGAACATTGAAAAATATAGACGTGAAAAAAAAATAAAGGACACCCCGATATACGTATACCTATAGCATTAACGCGAATGATTGGAGAACGAAGTTGATTCGAGAACACACACTCTTTTCATTCGCATCGGAGATCATTGGAATGTACATACCGTGTGTGTTCTCGATAACCGTCATCTCCAAGAACGATTTCACGTTAGATTCAATAATTACGACAGGTGATAAAAGAAAACAAGGGCCCTGCTCCTTTTTTTCACCTCGATTCGATTATTCGTTAACCGCGAATTACGGAATTTCGACAAATAGCGCCGGAAATTCGTGAATGATTTTTCTCGTCGCATGAAAGAACAGTGATAACTGATAACTGGAATTGAAGACTCCGTAATTTCTCCGCGGTAACGTGGATTTTTTTTTCACGAGCTTGTGTCTGTGTGTCTGTTAGGTATGTACAATACTTTTTTTACATTGACGGTACGTACGAATACGTACATAGACACGCATACAAAAAAACGCACACGGTGCACACCGAGGTTACATAATTTATAAGATGTCTGTTGTAACGATATGTACAACGAAAAAACTATTTACACGTAAACGACTTCGTCGTTTTCTTCATTTCTCGCTCTGTCTTTGTTTCTCTGTGATCGAAGCAAGCTCGCGATCAAGTAAAATGTGTCAAAAAGCCGAAATCATTTTCGGGCAATATACTTTCAACTTTTATGTCTCATAGTTCGAAAGGATTGAAGTAACCAATAATCCACTTCTAGCATCCTTATAGATCCAGTCAAAAATTCTTCTCATCGAGGTTCCGGCTTTTGGCACATTTTTCTAGACCACGCCAATTTCGAATTTCGAGAACCGAAAAAAGACAAAACACGAAGAAATCGCAGCAACGAAATTCTTCGTGAAACGAGCTTCGGTAAAATTGACGAAAATGGGTGAATCCGTTCCATTTCTCGTTTCGTCCAAGTCGACCGATCGAGGATCCGGTTTCGTCAAAACCGATAAAAAAAAAAAAATGGTATTCTCTGACGCGACAAACCTGATCCAGCAGGCGGTGAGTCGCTCGAGAGTATCCCCGAAATCAAGAATTCGCTCGTCAAAATCGAGTCGAGAGGAGAAAGACGCGAATTACGTTGATACTTCGAACCGGAAGTATCGTGTACGATCGCAATACTGTGATAGGGGAACGATGTCGTAGACACCGAGGAATGTAACGATGATAGACGCGATAAAACGTAACGCGATAAGAAGGCTGAAGAAGATAACGATCAGGATCGTTGATCGTTCGAGGATTGACTCTTGTCAAACGGTGATGCACGATATTAGCTGTTGGCAGAGTTGGCTGTATTGCACCTGATCGCCGCTTATTCGTCGCATTTTAATGCCTTTGACTTCTCTCTCTTCGGACTCGCAGACGCGTAATTCGATTTGAACGCCACCGGGATATTCCAAGCTGAGACCACCGCCTTCGACTTCCTCTCTTGAGAATATGAATCCTTTGGGGGGTGCTCTCGCGTCGATAATTTGCTTTACCCGACCGAGTATCGCTTCGGAGTTCAATCTGCTCGATTCGTCCGAGAGGGTAACTTCGACTTCGGTTGGTATCGGTGATCCTAGCGGCCTGCCGATTCCGCGCGTTATGCTTGGTCTCGATGGATCGTAAGGTTCCGATATTATGAAACTGGGCAGTGGACTGTAGTGGGTTGTGAGAGCGTCTTCGAGGGAATCGAGGGACGGCGAAGGCGAAGGTGAACAACCGACAAGTGTCACTTGTCCGCCGAGCACATCCGTCACTGATATTTGCGGTGGTACCTGCCAACATCCAATAAATTGGTACTTCGCCGTCGCTTGTCTTTTTCCATTGTTCGTTTCGCTGGACACTCACCCGAGGTATCTCTACCGGATGTTCCTCCTGGATCATATCCAGAGCTGGACTGTTACTCGGCGAATAACTGACAGGCGTCGTAGCCGGTGACCTGTGATGCCTCAGGGGACTGAGATCGAGAGGTGCCGACGGTGGCTGCGTCGGAGTCCCATGAACTATGCTACCTTGAACCGTCGCCGTCGTCAACCCGCTCAATCCTGTACAATTGTTTCCGGTCTTTATCATGCATTTCAATGGTACAAGCTAAAGTGACTCTCATCGGAATCATACTTTTCTAAGGGCAATAATATTGCACGATGCACAGTTCGAATTGAAAACTACAAGTAAATCAAAAGAAAACCTTGAGTTATAGCAGCGACTCCTCTCTCGTGAACCGGAGAACCAGGAATGCTCGCCGGACTGTGAGAAGGCGAGGCGAGTCTCTGAAGCTGTTGATACTCTTGTTGCAAAGCTTGAATTCCAGGTCCCGGTGGACACGAACCTTCCGAGGCTCGTCGCACCGGTGAGTAACGCTCCGTAGCTACGTGAATGCTTGGCTCTTTGTACGACTCCCTGCTACCAGCTATCGCGAAAACAACATTCGGGAAGAATCATCAGTTTATCCATTTTTTTTCTCCAGATCTGGGTCAAAGCAAGATTTGCGATGAACACACAGGTTTGATCCCTCGACTGCGAACGACACAGAAATAGAAAGATAAAAGTCGTGCCACTTTTGTGGCTATTGAAAAGCATGATTTCGCCGCACCGATCGTTATTCGATCAACGATGGATTCTAAAATCGTCGAAACCAAATTTGAAATGAGATTCTCAAAATTCAAAAGTTCCTTCGTTCAAGCCTTAGAAGTGTTGTTATCGCGACACAAAAGGGGCACGAAAATCTCCATTTTTCCACACTGCGCGGGGTTACTCGTCATAAAATCAACACACACACACACACACGCAAGAGTAAACGATTGAAACACAACGAAAAAAAAAAAGAAGAAAATAAAAGGTCGTAGCGATTTCGTATTGATTGCGGCGCGAGCGCGTCGTTCCGGTGTTACGGCGAAGTGTGCAAGAATTGTTGTTTTTACCGAGGCCGGTGGGATACAGAGAGGCTTTCCTGTGATGAGGAAGCGAGGTCGGCCCGCGCAGATGGCTCGGCAGCAGTCTCGACGGTAGGTACGCCCTATTCATCCTAGCTTCCACCTCCATGACCAGCTCCGGATTTATAACTACATGCATTGTACCGAACCAACGAGGGCAACGGCCGTGCAGCCGCCACAACAAAACCATGCAAAATCAAACCAAAAAAAAAAAGAGAAAAGAGAAGGAAAAAAACACAATATGGAAAATATGAACGAAAACAAAATAATGGAGGTTGGGAGGGATAAAGGATCAAATTTGAGGTTATAGTGAATCGTAGAGTATGAAAAATGCGTTACGACGAACCGGATTAAGCCAATAGGAAATTTTATTAAAAATTTTATTGCAAGAGAAATAAAATGATTCGCTATTCGTGATATATGGCTGATCCGGTGCCGTCAAACGAAAAAGAATAGAAAAGGACGATGAAAAAACAAAACGACTGTTCGCGTGTGACGGGCGCACGAGGGCCGTTGCATCTCGCTCTCTTTCTTCCGCACTCCTCACCGATAGCCGACCAAAGCCTTTCTACCGTGATACAATTTCAACATCGAACGTACATGAATTTTTATGTACACGTGGCATGTGACAGTTATACGACGAAAAAATGAACAATTAAAAAATGGCATGTGAGGACGAAGAGAAGAAGAAAAAAAAAACGATTAACTAAGCGTGGTGCAACCATCGATAGTGGTGATGCGAGACGCAACGTCTCGCAACGCGTCGGCGTGACGATCGAACTTTGTGAGTCGTACAAACGAATGAGCATTTTTTTTTATTTCCAATTCTGTAGCGGGCGAAAACTTCCTCTTTTTTGCAATGCTAATCTTTCGTTGCCTTTTTCTTAACGAACGAAACGCCAAATCGATATTTTGGAAAAGAAAAAAATTATGAAAATGTTAAAAAATCTAAAATAATCGAAATACTCGTGACATCCAATTACTGAAAAACGTTCGTCTTATTATTTATTTGATTTAATAATCGAGAGAGTAAAGCGAACAAAAGACCAGAAAAATGCATTTTTCTCTCAAATAATGACGTATCGTTCAATGTTTATTCGTGTTTTCCACCTCGTGCGAAATAGGCCATGAAAGAGTGGCAAAACAGGTCGAACGATGGTTTTGCGAATTTACAGGTAAGATTGAAGAAAATATTACACGATTTCACAACGGTGCAAAAAAGGGGCAAAGTGATACGCGGTTTATGACAAAACTTACCTGGACGTTGCATAACGGCGGTCAAACCGCTGCGTCTTCTTCTCCCGTCGCTGGCTCCGGTCGAACTGGCGCTACTGCCACCGCTGCTATCACCGCTACCACCGCCAGCGCCCACGCTAAGGGTTTGAGAACACTGACCCATCGTCGGACTCCCACCCTGTTGCGTTGATTCAATATTATTTTTTTCATGACAATTTTGTTTTTTTTTTTTCATTTTCAATGAAAATTCCATAAATACTAGCGAAAATACCGATAAACTCACAGTTTGCAAATGTTCTCTGCTACCAGGTTGACTCCATCCGCCTTCCTCGGCGTTTCCACTGCCACTTCCGTGTTGCTGTTGATAATAGACGTGAAGGTTGGCGCCACCATCGGACGCTCGTCTTCCGAAGCTGCCTGCTGAAACGAACCGATTTCATGCGTGTCGGAGGTAAGTTGAATAAAACGAGAAAAAAATCATGATAAAAAAAACGACGAGAACTTACTGGCTCCCATAACCGTTGGAGGTTTGAGCAAGTGCTGATCTTTGATCTGAAAGTTCTGCGGCGGTTGATGTTGCACCAAGGGAAGATTAAGGGGGAGATTCGTGTGAGGCAACATTTGAGGATCGACGTTGCATTGAGGCATCATAGGTATTCCGAGGGAATTCGGCAGTCCGGGAGGATAATTGCACGCGTAGGGATAGGGCGATGATGGCTGATGGGCTGAATCACCTGGACCAACGGTGTGTCTTCTCGTAGCGTGATACGGCGTCCCGGGTGGCAATTGAAGGACCGTTCGCTCATCAGATTCAGCTTCCGTTTCTCCAAACTTTTAAAAAAAGTTGAATCGATCATTTTATTTTACTGTACGAATGGGTTTAATGTTTTCTTCGGGACTGGTGAAGATTGAATTCTATCAGCCTGTGCTGGTCTTAATACGATTATCTTTGACTAGAAAAAACAGCATTTTGATAGAGTACCTTTTCCAACTGATGGGCACCATCAGGCATGTAATCACCCGATATGTTCTGTATACTCGGTAACGTCGGCATAGTCGTTTCGAGGCGATCAGCCAATAAGTGATATATAGCTGAGACGTGATCGAAAGCGTTGCCCTGGACCGCGTTCAGCAAAGTGTCCGCGCTCAGACCCGGCAGCCTCAGCATGTTCTCTATCACTAATTGGTTGAGTTGCGGTGAATGCGGAGTTTCCGGGCTGCACCTACATTTTTCACCATCCGCGAGAACACACCGGACACGTGTACGAATATCGTACACGGGGACGAAAATTGCACATGAAAAACATTTTCAAACTCGAACTTGAGATTTTTTCTGTTAACCTTCGGACGCACGATCGGGGTGAATATTCGATAAATTCTCGCTCCAAACATAAGTCGTTTAACAACCGAGCCACAAAATTCGATTAAATCGAGGTTTCGGACGATAGAGCCGTTTGGCCGCGTTTCACGTAGCGATCGAAATCTTTCTATTCGAATTTCAGTATTTCGATAAAGCAAATAATGAATGCAGGGGTCGAAGACGGTATGAACGTTGATTCGGAATGATAGGACAATTTGTTCACGCTGATAAGTGAAAAATGTTTGTATGAAAAATACTCGATTTGTAAATTCTGAAAAAGGGTTAATCTTCGAAGAAAAAGGAAGAAAATACGTAAACAAGCTCTGGCTAAGCTGTAAAGAGTCTTCCAAGTTACTGAACGAACAATCTCTTACATCTTTGAAAATGACCTTTGACCTCTAAGAGTTGTCGATTATTCGTTGATCAGTAATCTGTTCGTTTGCCCGATTGTTCGTTCAACAATAATTTATTCAAATATTCGAAAAAGACTTCCGACACGCTCGTTACAAGTAATCAACGTTCACAATATAATCTTCGACACCACTGAATCTCTTCGATATCACGTAACACTGAAATTCCAATTTCAATGAAATTTCTGACCGCGAACGCAGCCAAACCTACTGCTCTCTCCCTTGCGTCAACAAAATTTTTTAAATTTCACCCAAAAAAACCACCCGGTCGTGCATACCGGGATCAAGACCAGTGCGACACAGACCCTCCTGGTTCAGGTTCCGTTACGCCGTCACCTCCCATCCAAGGGTGAGCGAGGATTTGTGATATGCTCAATCTGCGTTCCGGCTCTACGACCAACATGTGCCTTATGAGCCTTTCGCATTCTGTGAAAAAGAGAAAACGGTCAAGACGAGATCGGACGATAAAAAAGAGAAAGATCCAACTTTGCTAAACCGGCAAACACGGAAGGCAAAATTGGGTGGACGAAGAATGGCCGATGCGAACCAACCTGCGGACATGAAGAACGGTATCCTAAACTTTCCAGAAATAACGACGGAGCGAAGCACATGCATGGTCGGAGCATCGAACGGAAGTGCCCCGCAAACTAACACATACAAGACTACACCGAGACTCTGGAAAAATATTCGTTATCAATGAAACGCCCGCGTAAAACTGGGACGAAAAATGATACGTTTTTTCGTTCGATCAAACAAAAACACGAATGATAAAGATTTTTTAACAAAGCGTACCCAAACATCCGTTCGCGGACCGTCGTAGTGCTTTCCTTCGAAGATTTCCGGCGCAGCGTAAGGCGGCGAACCGCACCAAGTACTCAGGGGTACTCCTGGTGTGTACTTATTGCTGAATCCAAAGTCCGCCAGTTTTATATTATTGTCCGCATCGAGCAGTAAATTTTCAGCCTGAAACAGGAGTTTTTTTAATATCCTTTGTTTCTTCTAATTTGGTCGTTTTCACGCATTTACTCGTCAAAATAATCTTCCCTTAGTGCCCAATGAAATACTTGGAGAAATTGTTCGGAAAAGTGTTATTTTTAAATTCACCCCCGATAAATTAAAAAAAAAGGAAAATCTGAGCCTGATGGTTACATTACTAGATCATAGGTCTCCTGGAATTAAACTATAAACCCACCTTAAGATCTCGATGAACGACCCCCTGTTGATGCAGGTATCGAACGGCCAGTACGATTTGACGAAAAATTCTTCTGGCTTCTGGTTCCGCCATTCTACCGTTTCTGACCAAATGATCGAATATTTCGCCGCCGGGTGCGTACTCCGTCACGAGATAAATCATCTTCTCCGTCTCCATGACTTGATAGAGCCTTATGATGTGAGGATGTCGGAGCCTTTTCATTATGTGTACCTCACGGAATATTTTAGCCAGATTTTCCTCGCTGAGTTTAGTTTTATCTATGATTTTAATGGCGACCTGAAAAACACGACGCAGGAATAACGAAGAAACCGGAGACGGTCTAAACGAGAGGGTTTGAGGCTCGAAGAAACAAAAGTCCATCGTTTAAAGTAGAAATGAAAATTGAAGAAATTTGAAGATTCGTCGAACGTTTCAACGCGTTTTTGGATTTGTTGAGTTTGTTGAGTATGTTTTGGGTATGACGTCGGCAAAAAGATCGTCGCGCTAAAATCTTCCGTGGCTCTTTAAAACGTATACGTATTTACGGTATCGCGCGCGTGCGTGTCTGTATGCGTGAGGAAGAACACCGCGGAAAGTTTGGAAGCCCGAAGAAGAAGAAGCGGAAAAGATCGCTCATGAGTTTACGAAAGCAAGAAGAAATTTGACGAGAGAGAAATATCGGAAAGTATCGAATGTGACCGGTAAGTGACAGTACGAGGAGTTCGTAAGAGTGCCATTTTTTCGCCACGAGGCCCTGACGATTAAAGGGCTCGGGATATCAGGCGACCTTCGGAGTAGTTCGTGCGAAATGATAAGGGGCGCCGACAATGATGAGAAGATGATGATGATGATGATGATGATGATGATGTAGAATATGAGAAAGGTACACACAACACGTCGTTTGTGCTGTGTACACGTTAAAGAAATCCGTGCTTTTTTTACCTTCGATTTCGTCACAACATGGGTGGCCATTTTGACAACGGCAAAGTTCCCTTTGCCGATCGTCTTCTCCAATTCGTAATAACCAACGCGTATGAGTTTGTTGACGGAAAATTGCTGCGAAACCTCATTGTGCGACGTCGTCGCGGATGCCATTTTTTTTAATCACTTGACTCGCTCGACCCGTTGCCAATCGCCTACTGGCCCGTAGTACACGTTTACGACCGCGAGAGGCGTCCCAGGCGCCTCCCGTGTACGCAACGCCAATCGGGGCTACGGCGATTCGCCGGCAAAGTACGCGGTTTCTGGCTCCCGAAACATCGAGGTAACTCTCGAACCGTCTCATTTTTTTATCTACTATCTCTCATGTGCCCGTAGCGCTAGTTATTCTGTGACGGTATTTCTGTCGACGGAAAACACGGTTCGACAGTTCGCTGTCAAAACTCAAAAGTAGAGCGCGAGTAAACTGGCCGCGAGAATAGACAAGTGGCGCCATCTCCCGGACTCCGTGCGAAGCTCGAACAGCGAATGCTACGCCACGCGTCCGAGAGATGGCGCTCGTTGCACCGCGACAGAAATCTTTCGAGAAATTCCTTATTTATTGAGTGTAAACTTAAATAGTAAATAAAAATAATGAAAAAGTATTGGTTTATAAAGCAAGTCGAAAAAAAATAATAATAATGCACAGTATTTTGTATGTTTTTTTTTTATTAAAATGTTCATTGCACATATACAATCTGCGTTTTGTTATGTACTCACTATGATGCGGCTACTTCCATTGAATCGGCTTACTTTTTAGAAATGTTACAAACAGGTACAAAAACTAATCTAATTTTGCGCCTATTTAAAAGTCGCCTTAACTCGCTATTACATAATTAATCATATATCGATAGAAACGCTATGTATAAATACGAAGTTTTGCGTCTTTTCGTTTATTCGCTCTCATTTTTTTTTTATTATTCGCGAAATTCACGATTTGCCTGGCGCACGTACGCGTTGAGTTGTTCATTTGGTATTTTTTTATGTTTTTTCAATCTTTTTTTTCACGGCATCGAGTTTCCCTCGTTTCATCGATAAGGACTCGACCCTTTTTTTTTCTTAGATGCATTGTTAAACGAGATTTCGAATTTTCCAGCATTTTTATTGAACTTTTATATTTATTGAATGATTTTTTTTTTCATGGCTCACTGATTGAACTCCCACATTCGGGCAAACCTTTTTCATTTTTGATATTGCCTTTCCCTTCGGAGATTGATAGTGCGATTTTCCAAGGAAAAGAAAACAATTCTGTATCGATAATCGATATCGATAGATTATCGATATCGATCGATTATCGATATTGATCGATTATCGATATCGATCGATTATCGATATTGATCGATTATCGATATCGATCGATTATCGATATTGATCGATAATCGATATCGATCGATTCCGTAACGATACAGAATTATCAAAAATATAAAATCGATAAATCAAAGATCGCGTAAAATTCAATCGCGATGAAAAATCTTTTTTTTTTTTCAAACTCGTCTCCTTTCCGAAATCGTGCTCATAATCACATACACGCGTTTCGAGAGGCAGTCTTCGTTCTTATCACTGAACAGACCGCATGAGATCGTTACGAGAAAAACGAAGAAAAATAAGAAAAAAGAAAAAAAGCGCAAAAATTTCGTAATTTCGAGGCGAAAAGCTAAAACCTAGCATCGAATCGCGTTTCGAGCGCAATTATTTTTACACAACACAGGGAAATGTGCGCGGGGTGAGAACATCATTTTTGTACAGTGATTAAGGGGCATCGATTTTCTTCGATCAAATTCCTTTTCTCGATAATGAAAAAAAAAAAAAAAAAAAGGAATTGCAACTTTTTTTACACGTTTCTTTTTTTTTCTCTCTCTGTTTCCGTTAAAACGAGCTTGGAATCGCAATTTAACAATTTTATGACATAGTTACTTAAATAATAGACAGGTGTGTACGTATCCGAGAATTTACGTACACGCTCACAGTTTACGTCGTCGAGAATACTTGGGGTATTTTTACGAGGGTTTTTCTGACCCTCGCACATAAGAGTATTTTGCTAATTTACGCGGCCAAAAATATTTATTTTTAATGAAAAGCAAAACTGACTGATTTTTTAATTTTTCAATTTTTCTGGAAAATATTATATATATAGTGAATATTTAGTAATAAAATTTCTTTAAAAATCACAAAAAATATTTTTTCTTTTAATGCTTTAGAAAAAAATTAAAAAATAAAATTATTTTGGCAGCGTAAATCGTCAAAATACCCGTATGTGCTTCGTAAATTTGACAAAAATGTGGCATAAATTATAATCTGCATCATTATTCATTTTGATTCCCCGATAAGCCTAGTATGGAAAAAAAGAGAACGCGTTGCCGCTGTAAAAATCAAAATAATCAATGGACATATTTACAGAAGTACAAAACGCGCACACACACGCACATAGATTGGCCTGTACAAAAGAATATCATTTATCAGCAGCGTTCTCATAATTATCTAAATAATTAAGGCCTTGTATAACTTTGGATTTTTTTTTCGATTTTTTAAAACAAAGAAAGAATCGAAAATTTTTTGAAGCCTGGTTTTATACTTTTGGAGACATCGAATTTTTGTATTTTGTGTAAAATGAAATTATTTCAAAATAGCTGCAAACGAAAAAAAAAAAATCCTTCGAGCTTTATAATTTTTTCGTTAGTATGAAAAAAACGCTTTTTCGTTCGATTCTTCAATTATGCAAGGCCTTAATTCACAATTTGTACCTCACTCGTATCTTAAACATCGAAACTCCAAACCCGAGCGATTTGGTGCGAGAATGAAAAAAAAAAAAAAAAAAAAAAAATATGAAAACTTTCGGATCGTTGGATCGCAAGAAAAATTATTTTTCGTAATTATTGTTGCAATCCAACGATCTGAAATTCAAACACATTTTTTTCTTCTATTTTTTAATCTACATGTTTTTTTTTTTTTGTGATTCTCTTAATTTTCGACGCTTTTGGTCCCCAGAAAAAATCTTAAGACGGTTTACGATTGATATATACATGTATAATTATCGTTCGTATTTCCGAAGATTTTTTAACAAATTTCATAGATTCGTGACTATCGGGCGACTAAGCTACCCTTTTCTACGTTTTTATTCGCGCGTGTGTGGTGTTTATGCAAAAATTCTTATTTATGTATAATCACGGTTCAAAGAGGTTTTCGGATTGAACGCATCGATCGATCAGACTTAAGGGTGGAGTGGGAACCCCGAACTTCGATTGACCAGACTTTTGAGTCAAAAATCCGAATTTTAATAGTCCGAAAGTAAAAATTTCGTAAAGGTTTACGAAATTTGTTTGGGTTTGTTTGGGTTAGGTTTGGGTAAGGCTCGTTACGTTGATTAAAAACCCTTTTTACCTCCCGATCGTAAACAAACCCAAACAAACCCAAAAATTTACGAAATTCATAGTTTCGGCTCAAATTCGAAACTACAAATTTCAAATAAATTGAAATTCGGAATTTTGAACTTTCTGGTCAATCGAAGTACGGATTTCCTACCCCACCCCAGACTTAAAAAAATGAACTCGATAAATCAGGTCTAATTTTGACACAATTAAATTTCCTAGTGAAAACTAGGGGAAAACTCGGACCAAAACCTTTTTTTACGTTTTTTTGGAAACTAGTTGTTTTTTTAGGAAAGATTATCATTTGTTTATCATTAAAAATGATCGAATTAATATTTACTTTCTCAAATTGATCGAAACGCTCAAACCGGAAACGGAAATGGAACCACGATTCGTATAAACTATCTAAATCGAAATTCTTGCAAGGATTTCGATGAATTTTAAGTGGGAACATTTATGTGTTCGGGTCGAAGGATCGTCGAAAAAAAAAAAAACGATCAAAAAAGGAGTACGCGAAGCCACCACTCCTCGTAGTGGAATTAGCCATTATTAAATGCTTTTCTCTGGTAAATCGATATCCGATACCCTCGTATCGTTTTTTTTTTTCATCCCTTTTATGCTTTTTTTTTTTGTTTGGGTTTGTTTTACTTAATTATACTAATTATCTCTAAATAATTAAGTGTACGATGATATATACAGCTATTGTACAGTGGACTAACTTTAGTAATACGTTTTCACGGACGAGAATAAAACACTTGCTCGCCCGATTTTCGCGGTTTTTTTTTTTTTTTCGTACTCTTCGGTAATCCTATCGTCACGAATCGGCTAAATTCCTGATAACCGATCACCGGATTTTCACTTATCGGAGATAGCCTTACTGGATATCTTAAATTAGAGATTCAGCTGCGCCTTATCACTGTGCCTAATACACGGATAAGTATTTCTTTTTTTTTTTTTGCTCGTAGTTGAAGAGGATTTCGAGCTCGATTCGAAGCCTCGCGACGAGTCGAAAATACCGATTTTACTATTGTTCCAAAAAAAAAAAAAAAAAAATTCAGTTTAGCATCGAAAAGAAATATTTCACTGAAATTCAGATTTTTTTTTTTTCGAAACAAAATTCGAAGATAAATTTTATCGGGAATTCAGTTCGATCGTAAATGGGAAAAAAAGATGGTTGTTCAACTGGAATTCAAGTTTTTTGTTTGGAAAGAATTGTTAATTTGAATTTGTATTTGAATTTGAATTTTGAATTTGAGTTTTGAATTTGAATTTTGAACTTGAATTTTGAATTTGAATTTTGAATTTGAATTTTGAACTTGAATTTGAATTTTGAACTTGAATTTTGAATTTGAATTTTGAACTTGAATTTTGAATTTGAATTTTTAATTTGAACTTGAATTTTGAATTTGAATTTGAATTTTGAACTTGAATTTTGAACTTGAATTTTGAATTTGAATTTTGAACTTGAATTTGAACTTTGAACTTGAATTTGAATTTTGAACTTGAATTTGAATTTTGAACTTGAATTTGAATTTTGAACTTGAATTTGAATTTTGAACTTGAATTTGAATTTTGACCTTGAATTTGAATTTTGAACTTGAATTTGAATTTTGAACTTGAATTTTGAATTTGAATTTTGAATTTTTATTCCGATCGTATCGGTAAAAAGAAAAATCGATTATCGGCTGGAAAAATGAATCGATCGGTATTATCGGTATCCGCACTGGCCAAAAATGAAATTGGTCACGGTTTACGTCGAAACGAAAATGGGCGACGATTCTTATCACTCTTATCCCCGTAATTCGTAATATTTCTTTAAATTCTTTTGTACTCTACGCGGCGCGAGTCTAACGTGAGATAAGTAAAATAAAATGGTCAGGTGGTGCGCAATAGCGAGCGATCAAAGAGAGCCCGGAAGTTTGAGTGGGGATAATTTACATTGTTTTTTTTTTTTCGGTTATTCCGGTATAAAAACGTATATATATATAATACATCAGTCTGATCGATCGAAGCTCGACCAAATCGCTCGTACGAGTTTTTCAACTGGACGAGTCATCGACTCGGTGTTAATAATCCTGTGTGTGCAAAAAACGTTTGGAAGAACTTTATCGTATTTTTAAAAAAAATGTTATTCTTACTAACAGCCCTTTGACGCGAGCAAAATTTTGCAAAATTTCAACGAAAATATTCTTTTTTTCCGATCGCCATTTTTTTTTTTCAAATTAACGATTAAATGAAAATCAACGATTTTCAGGATCAAAATTGCATTTCAAAATTCATTTCGAGAATCACTGTGGGGAAGAAAATGGAGGTAAAAAAAATAAAATCGTTGCGTTCCAACGACGCAAACTTGAACGTTTTGAATAATCGAAGAAGTCGAAAAAATCGATTTTTTTTTTGTGAAGTTTTAAAACGATTTTTGGTTTCCCGATCTTTCATTTTTCGATGTGTCATCGTAATCGAAAATGTGGGTTTCTTGGATAGAAGATTATACGTTCGCGAACACCCAGAGCTCAATGGCTGTCTTGATCGCGAACGTACGTTTTAATCTCTCGATCCCAGTGATCGATTTGAATTTTTCGGATTTCGGAAGAATTTTAATTCCTGTTTTTTCACGACTTTCAAGATTGAGTCGAAACGAATTTTTTTTTCCCTTTATTATTCATATGTCGATTTTTCCTTGGAGTGTCGATTTCGAAAAATCGATTTCGAAAAATCAATTACGAAAAATCGATTTCGCAAAATCAATTACGAAAAATCGATTTCGAAAAATCAATTACGAAAAATCAATTACGAAAAATCGATTTCGAAAAATCAATTACGAAAAATCAATTTCGAAAAATTGCGAAGGGAAAAAAACGTTTTCGATTTAAGGATCAACACAAAAAACGAGAATTTTTGGTTCCTTTCGTAAAATGGAGAAAAGCTTTGCTCGAGTCGAAACGAATTCTTTTTTTTTTCCCTCGATTATTCATATCTCTATTTTTCCTCGGAGTCTCGATTTCAAAAAATCGATTTCGAAAAATCGATTTTTCCCTTTTTTCCTTTTTTTCACGACATTCAAGCTTGAGTCGAAACGAATTCTTTTTTTTCCTTTTATTATTCATATTTCTATTTTTCCTCGGAGTGTCGATTTCGAAAAATCGATTTCCAAAAATCAATTTCAAAAAATCACTAACAAAAAAAAAACGTTTTCGCTTTAACGATCAACAAAAAAAAAAAAAAAAAAAGAATTTGTCATTCCCTTCGTAAAATGAAGAAAAACTTTGCTCGATATATACATCTCCGGACTGTTATTTCTGTGTGCGTGTCTGTGGCAAGATTCAAAAAGGGACGTACGAAAAAAAAAACCCCCCCAAAAAAAAAAATTAAAAATAAAAAAAACCAAAAAAACCAAAAAATTCAAGAAATCAACCGGGTTTTATTCGATTTTGAGAAAAGTGCCGGTATTGGCAGCAGCCCTAACGAGCAACGGTGTTTTCCTGCGCGACGTCGTGACCGTCTGATAAACATAATTGCCCTGAAGGGTTCCGGTCAATGTTTTTTGTCTCTTTGGACTCGGATTTAATTCGTACGCGAAATTCGTTTGTTCTTCTTCTTCCTGTTTTGTGATATTGAGTTTCATGTGAAAAGCATCTTTGTTATCTTCGTCGATGTCGATTTCGTCGTATAGATGATTATCGATTGGATCGACGTCGCAATCTTGGCTGCTCTCGTCGTAGCTGTCAGTGACGGAATTCGCCGCAACGTGACCGAGTGCCAATTCTTCTCCGTAATTTGTCGGGCTCATAGCTTCGGTCGCTTCGTCGCTCGAACTTTCCGTTTCCTCCGAGAGATCACTTCCGGTTCCAGCGTATTTCATTTCCCCCCGTTCCAACAGTTCCAAATGGTCCGGATAAATCATCGCTTTTTTTATCGCCATTGGATCCTTTCGCGACCATTTCGATACTTCCTCGTCCATTTTTGCAATCTTCGCTGGATTTATCGCCCATAAACAACCCTTACGTTGATTACCGTTTCCGGCTGGTTTTTCAATTTTTTCGAAACACTTGTTCAACGAGAGATTGTGCCTCACCGAGTTCTTCCAGCCGTTCGGCGCCGTCTTGAAGTACGGAAAGTGCTCGCTGCGAGATGAAAAAAAAAAAAAAAAAAAAAACAAACAACAAAAAAACAACAACAAAATTAGTCGATCTGTCGTCGAATCGAGGACGAGTTTTGTCTTAAGGTTATTGATACGCTGAGTGTTATTGCTTGCATTTTCGGAAATGGGCATTTTTTTTTTGGTTTTTTTTTTGGTTTTTTCTTTGGTTTTTTTTTTTTTTTTTTTTTTTGGAGAAACGTTTTTTTGTAGTTTAATTAGTATATTGTTTTGGTCGTGAATTTATTCGTGAAATAATGTATATTGTAGTTTGTAGAGAATGTTTGGGTTGTTTTACGATTGCAGTTGTTTTTTTTTAATATTGTTGTTTTACAATTGGTAATTGTTTACAAGTGTTGTTTTGCAGTTGCACTTGTTTTTTCATAATTGTTGTATTACAATTGTTGTTTCACAATTTTAATTGTTTACAATTGTTGTTTTACAAATGCAATTGTTTTTTTTTTAATTGTTGTTTTACAATTTCAATTGTTTTTTTTTAAATTGTTGTTTTACAATTTCAATTGTTTTTTTTTAAATTGTTGTTTTACAATTGCAATTGTTTTTTTTTTAATTGTTGTTTTACAATTTCAATTGTTTTTTTTTAAATTGTTGTTTTACAATTGCAATTGTTTTTTTTTAATTGTTGTTTTACAATTGTTTTTTTTACAATTGTTGTTTTACAATTGTTTTTTTACAATTATTGTTTTATCATTGTTCTTTTTACAATTGTTGTTTTACAATTGTTTTTTTTACAATTATTGTTTTATCATTGTTTTTTTACAATTGTTGTTTTACAATTGCAATTGTTTTCTTTAATTGTTGTTTTACAATTGTTGTTTCACAAATGTAATGGTTTACAATTGTATTACAATTGCAATTGTTTTTTTTTTTTATAATTGTCGTTTTACAATCGTAATTATTTACGATTTTATTACAATTACAATTGTTTGTTTTACAATTATCGTTCTGCAATTCTTATTTTACAAACTGCAATTTGTAAAACAATGTACACATGCATTATTTCGGTCCCAAAATTCATTTTCCTTCAAAAACGTCATTTCAATGCTTTACAAAGCAAAAATCTTCCCTCACCGGTGAGTTACATTT
>JAPYZJ010000543.1:0-41179 GCA_030522765.1 Ophioninae sp. B BG-2022a
CCTTTATACAGTCGATTTTAATATTGTGTTAACCTGCGTCCCTGTAAACCATCGACTCCTTCTGGTAACCGAGCGTACACTCAAGCGAGGGAATCGGCCAGCCTGCGAGAGGCTTCCGCATTCGACCATTGTAAACAGACCGCACCGACAACAACGTAAGCAATTGTGATCTTTATTCCTAGTCTAATTGGTTAATTAAATAAACCCCTGTAAAGCGGATTCTGAGTCGTTAAATCAAACAATCCACTAAAATTTATTTGAGCATTACTATCCCTGCATGCACTTCCCCTTCTTGCACCTTCATCCCGAGCTATTGCGCTAGGCGTAGGCTAGAAAGAGGGAACCGCGAAAAACATATTCCCACGTCCCCTCAGGACGTGACATTATATACTAATATTTAACAAAATGTTAACTATTAAATATGAAAAGATCTAACATTCAAAAACAAAATTTGAAAGAATTAAATTCAACGAACGGATAAAAAATCTTAATTCGAAAAAAATTATTAAAAATCTAAAATTCAAAGATGGAATCTAAAGCTTAAATTTACAAAGATTGTATACAAACAATTATTATTACATTATTAAATTTAATTATTATTATTAGACCCAATTATGTAACTAAAAAAGTATTAATAATCACCGTATATTAAAATAGTTCCAAAATAAAATTCAAACGTTAAATCCTAAGATTCAGAACTTTGAATTAAAATAACCGGAAATAAAACATAAGAAAAATCAAAGATACGGTTTTACAGATCAACGAAAAAATACGATTTAACAGATCGTATATAAGACTTCCTAGTTTGTTCCAGGACGGTTTCTCGAGGTTGACTAAATGAGATCATCAAATTAGGTTAAGAATAAATCGTGTTTGCGGTCCCGCTGAACATCTTCCAGATGATCGACGAACAATGCGGCGTTCCGGATTCCAAGTGGGGTGGTCATCGATGAACTGACACAAATGCCAGTAACGACAGGGCAATAGGCCTCGGAACTGCAAATTGCGGAGCAATTAGGAAGCTCTGCCTGTCGTGTTGAATGGTAAGGTATTCAGGACAAGGGATGGACACGCCGTCTGGGGGATACGGATGATCCATACTCCGATGGATGAGAGGAGTGAATCGATTTGGCTGAGTCTGTGACCTGGGGGAGCTTCTTCGTGTAAGTAAACGGATCACAAGAGCTTCTGAGGTCCGCAGATTAAACTGACACGAATGGTGACTCCGTGGGGGTCAAAGACCGAAAGCTTGCATCAAGTTTTGTATTCGAAATTCTTCAAATGCCTAGATTAATTACCAGCCCAATTCTGCTAGTTGACCAATGTGACAAATGAAAGTTAGGATCATCTAGGGCCCTGACCGAAACCACCTCAAATCATCAAAAATCGAATCAGCCATTTCCAGCAGGATTACCAGTTAAGGTCATCCAGGACACCCACACAAAGTGAAATCCGGTCAGCCATTTTTGACAGGCCATCTAGTTGGTGTCATCAATCCCAACAAAAGGAAATTTAATTAGCCCCTTCTGACAAAATTTGTAGTTAGGATCATCTTGGATCGATCCAAACAAACGGGAATTCATCTAAGTACTTTTGAAGGGGTTTCTAGTTGAGGTAATTCAGAATATCAATCCAAACACATTGGAGTTCTATCAGCCACTTTCGGCAGGATGTCCAGTTATGTTTAGTCCAGAGCTTCAACCAAAACCAAATCCAACAAATTCGTTTAGCCACTATCGGCAGGACATCCAGTCATGGACATTCAAGACGCCAACCTAGAGAAACGGAAATTAGACGCGCCACCTCCGCCAGGTTGTTTATTTGGCGTTATCCAGGACATTCATACAAATAAACGATGATTCGATTGGCCACTTGTGTCAGGCTGCCCAGTCGTCATCATCTAAAATCCCGACCGAAACGAACTCAAACACGAACTCTGACTGGCCGCTTCCGGTATAATCGCCACTAGACCAGGATATTAGGCAAAGCCGCTAAAAATTCAAGCTGATACCGCCAAATCCAGCTGATCCTGGCAGGTTTCCCAGTTGACGTCATCCGCAGACGTTTTTCAATCATCCGAAACTCCGTCATTGTATCGCTCGGTTTTGTCGGCATGATTGATTTTATCCGCCTTCGATAACTGAGTGAACGTTATCGGCGCTTGCGTGGACAAAAAGATTGTGTGTGCGCGCGTTCCAGGGGAGGTGTGTTGCGGTTGATGGTTCGCAAATGCACACACCATCGTTTATTAAATTTATAACGCGATCACTTCTCTCCTCCCTGTCTCTCTCGGGAGAGAAAGAGAAACATTGGGAGAGAAATAGATAAACGGGGATGGGAAGAGAGAAGGAGATAAAGTGGAAAGTGGGTCTTTTGCCATTCGATAAAGTCGAGGCGTCGACGTTCACCGGGCGTGACCATCCCAACGATCGATTTACCGCAAAATTGTCGAGCTGCCTGGCGTGACGCTGAAAATTCAACTATCCCAGTGGTGTGTTCATTTTGGGCAATCGCAGCGGTATTTTGCGATGGGTGGATGAAGGGGCATGGGGGGTGGGGGTTCCAATGGGGTTGGCGGGGATTGAGGAGCATTGGAGTTTGGGACTTTGGAGGGGATTGGGGTATTTAAGGGGTTAAGAATCGGGGGTTGAAGGAGATTCGGTTTGGAGGGGATTGGGGTTTTAAGGGGTTGGGATTGGAAGGGGTGGCAATGAGCTTGGTGGATAGCCGGAAGCTCTGGTGGCACGAGGGGTGGACGGAGACGTGTGACGAGCGGAGGAGAAGGATGCACGGATGGAGACCAGACTAGTCGGACTATAAACCACAGAAGACAATGGCTGCTTCGGTAATAGAATAACGCGGGACCACGGCACGTCCGACAGCGATTCAATTAATACCGTTATCCAGACGCATCGACCTCCACGCTTGAGCCCTTAAACTTCTTTTACATCCGCTCAAACCTTGCCGGCTTTCGTGTTTTGTCCTTCCTCTTATTGGGTTCTCCGTTCGCTCCTTTTTATAGTTCACCTTTCTGACCTTTCTCGCCCTTCATCTTCTTCCCCTTATCCTTGGTGACCAAACACTTTTTTCTCACAGTCCTTCCTCGATTGGTATCGTTTTCTCTTGTGTTTTCCTTCTCAACTGATTATTTGACATAACCCTTGACCTTGTCCTTCGATCCCTTTTTATTATTCTTTTTTTCTGTTCTATGAGTTTCCTCACAGTAGCTTTACTCCTTGGGATTATATATTGCGTGCGTACTACTTCTTTCGGTTAAAACCTTCCAAGGATTTTCATAGCTTTTTAAAATTCACATTGCGGATTTGCAGGGAAAATCCATATGAGGTTAGGAATCGCTATGGCCTTATAGAATAGTATGTAGCCAGTAAACATTAGTTCGTACTTTTTAGTTCGTTTTAAAAACGTGGTATATTGAAAACGATAATTGATTCCAATTGTGTTTTTCTCTATCCTGTTTTCCGTCTTTCTGCTCGATCGATTCCTGTTCCTCCCTTATTTTTACTGTCTGCTTATCCTTCAACCTTCCACCGTTTTTATTCTTTGCTTTCGTTTTACTCTCTACCTTCTAATACTTTCAGCCGTTTTGCTCCTTTTTCATTCCTCCGCCACTCACTTTTCCTGTCTTCCTTTTTCTCCGGATTCTCCTTCGTCTCTTATCTTTACCCTTCAACTTCCTCTTGCATTTGTCCTTTGCCTCCTTCATTTTGATTTCCGGTTTTCTTCTTTTCTCCTTTGCAAGTTTTTCTTCCTTCTTCCTCTAAAGCTGTCCACGTCTTGATCCCCATTCTCACACCCCTTCTATTTTTCTGTTTCCCACTCGTCCCCTCTTCTCATCCGCTTCTGCCACATCACCTGCCAAACTCAAAATATTCTCGCTTTGAAAATCCTCCGCCTTCAATTATGCTACGTCGTCTTTTCCTCTAGATCAATGGTAGTAACGTCGGTTGCTCGATCCGTCACAGATATTCAATTTAATTCAAAATTAGCACCCTTACCGTTGTTGACATGGCGGTTGCTGTCATGACAGCTGTTGATATCACCATTACGTCTTTCTGTGCGATCCGAGACAGTCATGATACAATACGCGTTATCGAATTTTTCTTTTGTGTGTTTCCGCTTAATATACAAATAAGCTCGATGTCAGAGGAGTACTCGGGGAGTTCTCCAAGATACAGACATTTAATGAGGAATTTACTAATAGAAAAATTACAATGCCTGGAAGGAGCGATGAGGCGGTCGCGTCCGCGCCATGAGCGTTTAAGATCGCGTTAGCAGACTGGGCAATCAAGATTACATCGACTTTTGGGAAGAAACGACGATCATATTACACACCGACGAACACACTATTCCGAGCATGACCGTTCGTACCCTAGAAGTCGACCGAGGTCTATAATCTATGATTCCGCCGAAAAGAGTGGTGAGCGTCACCTGCGAGGTACGTCACACTTCAGTCGTGAACAGTCCATCGAGGTTAGTCAGAAAAAACATGGGTTAGACCAGGGATTTTCAACGTGGGGGGCGCAGAGACCTGCAAAGGGGGGCGTGGGCCACTAAGAACCTTAATTACACATTACTTGCATTTACGCCCTATGTACAAATTTCACACAAACTTGGTGATATACATAGGTTTAAAAGTTACTGAAAACATTTACGAAAAAGAGTTCATACTTTTATGTTGTCAATATTTGTAGATAGGCCCGCGTCCTCCGCCAGCCGTCCGAGCTCTTTGTTTACAGTTTACAATTATATGTATTATCAGGATACGGGGGGCGCGGACATTTTTGTTAATTAGAAAGGGGGCACGTGATTAATAAGTTAGGAAACCCCTAATCTAGACGATATCCTGTTATTCGGACAATCAGCTCAAGAATGCCGGAAAAATGTTCGTGAGACTCGAAAATTAATTGAAAAAACCGGGCTAACATTAAATATGGAAAAATGCGCCCTTGAACCTTCAAAAGAAGTAACATATCTTGGTTTTCTTTTCGATTCTGGAAAATTCTGTCTGCTGCTGAAAACGGAAATGAGGTGTTGGTTGTACCGTTTCGACCAACACAATCATGATACCCCCTGTTTCAAAAATTGCTCGTAACCCAAACAATTCTTTTCCATCCGAAAAATGGATTGTTAATTGATAATAGCAGGCAATTCCATCCGTTACAAAACTCGCTTTCCCTGGTTGTCGGGAAATTATCGCTTTCAAGGGAAAGCGTTTGCCTTGATAGAGGTTCCGCAAGAATCGAAACCGATATTGATGGCATCGTCATCAGAGGGAACTATTAGACAATACCGGAAGCCATTGAGTCTACGGTAGGATTTTTGTCATAAGAAGAGAGTTCATCCCTTCCAGGCGCCAGTAGGATTCGTTCTCGAGTTTTTAACCGACTTGTTATCCCACGTAAAAACTTGTGAGACATTAAACTCGTATAGGTCAGCATTAGCGCTAATAGATACAGGCGATATAGAGCAACAGCCTGTTAAAAGGTTTTTTCGAGATGTGGCTCTCTTACGCCCACAATCAGCAAAATACGATGGAATTTGGGATCCTGAGCCAGTTTTATGTTACCTAAAAACGCTTTGGCCACACGACCCACTGTGGTTTGAGGATTTAACAAGGAAGTTAGTTGTGTTATTAGCTCTAGTAACAGCACAAAGAGTACAAACGCTGTCAAAGATTCGATTAAGCTGTATCGAGAAAACTGATATAGAAATTAATGTTAGAATCATAGACCGTATAAAAACATCGAGACCTGGAAAAAATTAACCCCTGCTGTGTCTGCCGTTTAAAAAAAAACAGTCAAAGTTGTGTGTAGCAACCATCTTAGACTGCTATATCAAGAGCTCGGCAAGGTTGCGACCGAATAGGGTAGATTTCTTATTAATAACATATTAAAAATCTCATCGTCTAGCAACAACTTAACCAATACGAAGGTGGATAAAAGATGTAATGGTCAAAAGTGATATTGATGTAAACACTTTCGGTTCACACAGTACTAGGCATGCAGTTACTTCGGTGGCATACCGTAGAGGCGTCGATATCAAAACTATCCGAAAGCTGCAGGCTGGACGGAAAAATCGAGTGTGTTTGCAAGATTTTAAAATCGATCTGCGATAAAAAATATAAAGATATCTAAATCTATTTCACCTAATCCACATCACCTAAAGTATAAGAGTGTTGTAAGATAGAGGTTGTCAATGTTCATTTTGTACGCGTTAAATTACTTTCAAATACAAATTGCATAAAACTTTGAACAACTACCATTGATCAGACAGAACAAGAGAACAAGACGACATAGCATAATTAGACGATCAAACGAACTTACCTTAAGTGATGTTCGATCGTGATTATGCTAGACGTCTTGTCCGCATAGATCAAACGCCCCCCAAATCCATTGCCCACCCCTTTTGATCTTTTCAAGATGCACTTTGTTGGCTTCAAAATGTAATGGTGGCATTAACAGCTGTCATGACAACAGCCGCCATAGCAACAACCGTAAGGGTGCAAATTTTGAATTAAATTGAAAATCTATGACGGATCGAGCAACTGACGTTACTACTATTGATCTAGGACAGAAAACGTCTAGCACAATCACGATCGAACATCACTTAAGGTAAGTTCGTTTGATCGTCTAATTTTCACTCACTCAAGCTCTACTTGTCCGAGTATCCGGCGAGTTCCTTCCAGATTTCGACGAAAGCTCATATCCCCCACCCTCGTTCCCAATTCGACACGGCTTTACTCGATCTCTACTTCGGACTTTCGGTCTCATTACTTCTCCAACGGATGGGTATTATCAACAATTCCTTGCTGGATCATTATTTCTAAAGTGCCCTCGAGGAAAACTGGAAATCTTCGGGGATTATCAGTGCTAATCTTTTTTTTTTTCGTTGGCCTCATCCCACATTTACGGCCCAGTTGGCTCAACGTCAGCTACCACGCGTGCTTCCAAAACTACGCTTAATCGCACTCCTCGCAATTCGAATGCTCTCTCATTGCGTCATTAATTTCGGATATTGCCAAGCGTTCGCATTCTCCACCCTCCCTCACTTGTCCTCGTTATATTATCGCCAACCGAAAATGCCACCTCCGTACGAACCGGGGGTGCGAACGGATTTTTGAAAAAGAAAAGTAATGAAAGGTGGCGGGTATTATTCGATTGCTTTTGGTTTGCCTGTAGCTCAACGAAAATTTTCATCATGACCATCCGTAATCAGAGTGTTTTCACTGGAGCTGGAATTCCAGGGGGTTGGAATTTGTCATTGACTTAATCGAGAAATTTGATGATGAAGTTAATTCACATGAAGATAATTGTGGATTATTTGAATTCTTTTTCATTTCGCAAGCGCTCGGAGGAATTTTCGAATAATTCCCGACCTAATTTGTAAAAGATTGAATTAAAAATTATGTATTTGAAACATAATATTTTGAAACCTAATATTGGAACATCGAACTTTAGGATCTGAATTTCAAAGACCTAAATGTAAAATCTGTAATACAAAGATCGAATTCAAAGATGAAATTAAATATTTTATTGCGTACATAGATTCTGCAAATCTGAAATTTTAATGAAATTTTCGAAAAATCGACATAAAAGTTAAAAGAATCAAGATCAATCAAAGATCGAATCGAAGGATACAGAATTCAAGTAATGGATTCGAATATTAAAAAATCAAATTTGTATGTTTAAAGTTGAAAGATAGAAGGTATAAATGTAAAATTTCCAAATCGAACATGAGATCTAAAATCGGAATGTATCCGATCCTAAAAAAGGATCGAATACAAAGATTTGTAGGTCAAAGGTCAGGTAAAAAAATAAAAAATTTCGACTGTGAAGGTACCTGTGAGCTTCCAGTTCGACTGGCATTTGATCGCATCGAGCTAGCTAGGTCAGTTATGGTTTGACAGGAACTGCCAGGGCTTTGGAATTCGTCATTGGCTTGGTAATACGCCTGATGGACTTCATTATTGGTCACAGAGAGAAAGGGATATGCGGAAGGGCATTTGCCACCCCTGAGCTGGTAGCATCGGCGATATCGGTTGGTTTGAGAATTCCAACAATTTTCACAATAACGCGGTATTGTGGCGTGGCTATCGGGGCGAAATATGCTCGGTGTTATTACATAAAATATATACGTAGGTATTTATGGGGCGCAGAGCTCATCAATGTTCGCCGATACGTGCGTAAGTTTCTCGGTTCCCTGCACATCAATGATTATTCCCTGTTTATCATTGTCAATGCATTTCGACCTCCGAATCAATAGCTCGAGACTACACGACCCCAGAATCACCCCTTGCGACCCTAATTCCCTAAAATTTCACAACTTTTACAAAAAGCCATGAACTTGTTCATTATCCTGTCTCATTGATAATATATTTCATGCCCGAGTCAATAGCTCGAGATCTTTCAACCGTGAAACGACCCCCTAGCTATAAACCCTACCAAATTTGTCCGTGTTTCCAAAAGCAATGAACTCGCCCAACGATTATTCTCTGTTTATCATCGATGATAAAATCCAACCTCCAAATCAATAGTTCGATATCCAGGAAACATGAAACCACCCCCTAGACATCAACCCTCTCAAATTTCGTGTTCCTAAAAAGCAATGAACTCGTACAATAATAATTATCTGTTTATCATTGACGATGCAATTAAACCCCTGAATCAATAGCGCGGGACGCCACAACCCCCAAACCAACCCTTCTCATAAACCCTCCCTAATTTGTTGATAAAAAAAATCAATGAACTCGCTTCACGCGCTAATAATTGTTCGGAGTTTTCCGTCTCGAATTTCCATTTGCGTATCGTAATATTCAATTAATCTCCTGGCAAACGAGAATTATCGGGTGGCAATTGACGGAGGCGGGTATATAATGCGCATGACAGTTAACTGGGCCGTGCGAAGATAGTAATTCCTGACATGAGATTTAAACGAAGAAATTCTTCATAATTATAGCAAAGGGCAACGAGCTGGTTCGTGGATCCTTTTTTTTTAGAAATACCAGAAGACGCTTCGTCGACACATCGGTGATCGTTCATCGACCTGTCAATTGGAGAACCCCGAGGGGATGGAAAATACGATGATGGAGGGTAGAAAAAAGCTGGGCCAACAAGAGGGATGTTTCGAGCGGGATCGCGGTGAATGGAGTCATCGCTGTTGTCATGCAGATCGAGTAAACGAACCTATCGAGCGTTTTCGCTTTATCGCACGCCACTCAGCTTTTCAAACGTTTGTTCAGTTCGGTTAAAACGGATTTGTTGAAAATCCTCGAATGTTTTTCCAATCTATAACGGAAGCGTATATACGAACCCCCACGCGATACCGAGCTTCTGACGCTTTCGACCAATTTGCAATTCAAAACGAAAATTTAATAACAAGTTATCGCTGTTTCCCACCGACAAATTTCTTTTTTTACTCTTTTTTTTGGCTGCTAACAATCCCGCGTCCTTCGATGAGTTCATGACGAGACACTGGCGACTACTTATTACAACCAGTGAAACGGAACAATATATGCAACATATTGTATGACCAGCATAGTTATTACAAAAAAGTAATCATCGCTATTAATTTTGACAAACACATTTAATTTCGATTTACTAATTTTCCTGCATTTTTTATCCGGACTTTAGATTCTTTACTCAGAGTGTTGAGAATTATTATAAAGTATTCTCGACACTTCTAGTATAAAATAAAAATAAAAAACGCATTTAAATTAATATTCAGTGAGAAAGTCATTATAAGCTCCGACGTGAATTTATCAATTTCAATACGTTTTTTGGGTGCAGTTTTTATTAATTATTCTGGGTGTCGAGAATTATTTGAATTTATTCTCGACACTTCAAGTGAAAAATAAAAAAAAATTTAATACTACAAAATTGATATCCAATAAGATAATAGATCAATTGAACAATTGTCTTGTTTGAGTTGTTACTCAAAGAAGTAGATGTAACTGAACAATTAAACACCAATTTGATAAAACGAAAATTTAAACAATATTTTTAATATATAGAAATGACTTAACGTTCTTACTTAAGTTATTACTTAATTTTTTTGTATTAAAATAAAAGATGAAATAATTGACTGCGATAATGGATCGCAGTGTAAATTATTATCCAAGATTTCAAGATCGAACCGCGAGATAAAAAATTCAAAGATCTCAATTAAAAAAATCAAATACAAACATCTAAAGTCCCATATTTTGACGTTTGAAGATTGAATGTAGTAAGATTTTTTTTTCTACATCGCATCGAATCATCAAATATTTTATTATTGCAACCAAATATAAACTGAAAGATAAAACTTATAAACTTTTAATTAAATTAATGATAGAAAATCATAGGTTAAATTGGAACATGTAAAATTCAAATATTAATATGAAACATCGAAATTTCATTGATTTAATATCATTAGTCAAAATACAAAGATCCAATTTATAGGTACAAAATAAAAATATCTATCCTAAAAAATAATAAAATTGAAGATATAAAATTAAATGACTGAATTTTAAAAATACACCCTTTCCTGGCGGTATCTCTTAATTTATTACAATTACTAAAATGTAAAACAACCTTGAAAACATTAATGACATGTATTAAGATAAAATAAACAATAAATGAATATAAATTTAATGAAGCCATGAAATAATATAAGGAGTGATCAAATCTGATTCCAAATTATAATACAGTCGTAATAAAGAAGATTGGCTCTTCAGGTGCTTCGTAGGACAAGGATAGTTTTCTCCGGCAATGTCAGAAAATAAATAATCCCCGATGTAATGCGTCGTGTCAGTAGTACAGGTCGATATACGTGCAGACATGCCAGGCCACGAAACGTGCAAAATATCGCGTGACTCACGCGCATCGGAACACGAGAAACCGCGTTGTTGCCTTCCGATTTCAAGAAATACCCAACGTGTTATTACGATTTTGCGCTTCACACTTTGAAATCCGAGGAAAAAAAGGGAGATAAAAAATACCAATCGTAAAAGTGTTTCGATTACTCGGATGCCATTTTCGTTTTGCCGTGCAAACGTTAATTAGCTGTCGTGGCGATTCTACCACGAAAAAAGAAAATCATAGCCATGCTATTTTGCGTTTGAAAGTTGTCATTATTATTTTAATGGGTATTCATTTTATGTAATTTTTTTAAAGCTTTTTATATCTTCATTGAGAATACTTTTGAGCATAATTGTCGATACCATAAGCAACCAATAAAAAGTGTGAACAAAAATAAAGTAATGTTGATAAATTTACGGCGAACCTTATCATGATTTTCTCACTAAGTATTAATTTTATTGTATTTTTAAAGTTACATTTTTTTACTAGAAGTGCTGAAAATATTTTTTCTTCAACTCTCGATATTCTGAGTAAAGAATTCAAATATCGAGTAAAAAATGTGCTTCAATTAATACGAGCATATCTACCTCAAGGGCTATATATATATAGTTATCATTTTTAAACAAATATTAATTCCACTGCAGTTTTAAAACTCATTTATTTTTCGTTCGAGAGTGTTTTTTCATTTCTCGAAACCTGAGTAAAGGATATTACATCTCAATAAAAATACAATCGAACCAACATTGAAGTAACAAAATATATATTTTTAACGAACTTTCTTCAGAATTCAATGAAGTAATAAATTGAATGAACCAATAGGTTTAACAAAGTTATTTTGCGAGTTCAATACCGTAATGATTGTCATCAAGTTTTCCGAGAGTGTAACCAAGTGTGTAATCAAGAGTTTAATCGAGAACTTAATGGAGATTTTGAAAAAGAAACTAAATTCCGTGTTTCTCGATCCATATTCTGGAACCATGCCACTGGAAAGAATGATAAAAGCAAATGGCCGAAGATTCCGGAGACTGTTGATTATGTACAGCTTCTCACACATGATAATTATTGTAATTCTCTCGACAGACCTCCGGTATGAATTATGGATTTGATAAGTGAAAAAAGCAAGAGAAAAACAAAACGGCGGAGGGGAGGGGGCGAAGGGTGAGAAATACGAAATGGTTTAGGGAGGTTGGTGGCAGTGGAGGCGGCTGTTGGCATCGTGGCTCGTGTATCATCAAAAGGAGATTCAAAAGTACAGACTTTGCGGGTTCTTTGGGCGGGGGTAAACGTTGCCAGAAAAGGCCCGTGTCCGAGCGAGCCCGGTAGTTGAATACAGCTGTGTTTAGAAATTAATGAATATTCAAGTCCCGGAAAACGTTAAATCACGTACCACGTGATCGCGGGACTGGAACACGTGAACTTTCCTGCCCCGTGCGACGTAAACTCTCTTTTACCACTTTCACATCCCTTCCCCTTCCCTCGCCCCTCCGGGGCTCTTGATAAACCGATGTCAGTGAAATTCATTCGTTTTACTAATGGCCAGGAAGCGGAGTGTTAAAAAAACGCCAGCAGGGTGAGAATTTTCAGCAGTGAGAATTTACGAGCCCAACCCCCGACCATTTTTCTATTAAAGAACAAGAAATCCTCGACCCCCTCCAATCCTCCAATCCCCGAATCAAATGTTTTTCGCGGTTGGAAAGTAATTTTACGTACGAGGGGAAAACATGAATTTTTTATGCTGAAAATTTCATTGATAAACTCGATCCGAGAGGATTCGAAAGTTAGAGAGTGAAATTAATACCTGGCAAGAATAAAATTTAATCTAAATGGATTCGATCAAAAACTGAATGGAAAACATTTATACTGATGGGATTCAGAATTGAATTAGGAAAATATGAATTGTTTCTATTTGAAACCGGACAAAAGAATGGACAAAATCTTTAATGTTTCAATTCTGAATTTAATAGAAAAATATTAATTTTTCCCGTTTAAAATTGAATTGAGAATATCTGCATCGATTTATTTCGAAATTGAATTGAAAGAGTCTGAATACAATACAATACAAAATTGAATTGAAAAAACTTGAGACGATATAATTTAAAATTCAATCGAAAAAATAATCAAAATTGTATCATCAGGAAGTCAAATTGAAAAAAATGTAACGGATACAGTTAAAAATAGTACTGAAAACCCATTAAAAGTGAGAGGCCAAAAATCGGAATTGATCGAATTTGAAAGGAAATAAAATACCAATTTTGAATCAAATAAAAAATCTACCCTGAAGCAATTTACAATGCATCAAAATAAAAGAAAAACTGAACTAATACAGGTTTAAAAAATCAACCCTGGATCGAACGAGCTTGAAAAAGGCCATGGGAGGTAAAAAATGAATGGTGGAAGTAGCCTGTAATTTGCGACCGTTTTTTTAGAGCCTCCACTTTGCCTCGGTTTTTATTTCCTCCGGGTAAAAAAAAGGGGTAAAGTCCTTCGTTCGAGGGTAGAGTAGTCCGGCTGGTGTAGTTTATCTACGGTATCGATGAGTCAGGTAAAATGATACAGGGCAGTTCGCCTTTAATATACGAGCGCTTCAAGTCGGGCTAATGCAGCAGATAGACGCGAGGAATTTCGTCATTCAAACTGTACGAAGTGGAACGGTGATTTCTATCAATGCAACGAAGCATGACGAATTTTTTCATATATATATTTTTTCATGAACTTTCGAGACAGATTATAATTGTCCTCACCCCGAGTATTTTCGCTTTCAGAAGAGGCATCAATAGTACGCTGATCGTCCATGTTTCTGGGACGAGTGTAGCAACCCCCGAATTCAATTGGAATTGATCACGAGTCGAGCTTACATAAATACGTCTGTCGTTAGTCAATGGAGTTGAAGAAATCCCGGAGCTACTTTTCTCCCTTACAAACTTTTATTTCATCCCCCGTTCTTTTCTTTCTACGTCTAGTTCAACGAGGCAATCTAACTTTACCGAAAAATGTTCCTCGGTGCAGCATCCGTTTATTATCGAGGTTGGAGGCGCCAGCGTTCCTCTCTCCTCCTTTCCCTCTTTTTATCTCTCTTGCTTATATTTTCCTTTTCTCATATTCATAAACTTGAGATTGACTTAACCTAAAAAAGATATTGCATCATCTTGGGGTTAATTGAACTCGAGATTGGCCTGATCTAAAATTGAACGTAAAATGGATTAGTTAACTGAGCCTAAAATCAATTCAGATCTATGTTAAGGTCACCTAAAACTGATTTAACTCGACCTTAGCCCGATCAACATAAAACTTAAAAAAAAACAAACGAACTTACAACTTATCTTAAAGCTACATAATTGAGTTAACCTAAAATTAACTCAACCTAGATATTAATTTATCTTAAAATTATTCTTGAACGAATTCAAGATTCATTTAACTCAATATTAACCTAAGATAAATTCAATGCGAGATTCATTCACTAAGCTTAACAAACTCATTGGATTTATTTATAATAACTTAAGCTTGGATTTATCACTTCGTTTTTATTCGTATCGAATTTTACATGTGTATTTAATATGCCATTTTGATTTCATTTTATAATCGACGCTCTGTTTAATCACTATTTATTTTTTTCGTAGTTGTGCAATTTATCGATTTTCCGATTATCGTGCATTATATTTCTGTTACATTTAATCATTTTTCTTTCAATTATCTTCGATTTTCATCGATATTGTTTCACCGAGGAATTATTAAAATCGCATTGTATTTCTCAACGACACTAGTGAATTCGTCAGCCACTCATAATTCCCGTCATTACGGAAATCTCATAACTTAGAGGAGCTTTATTTATTTTCGGGGGTGCATGCATAGGAGTGGTAAGACAGAGAGTGAGAACGAGGGAAAAGGAAAAAAAGAGGGAGAGAGTAAGAGAGAGAGAGAGAGAGAGAGAGAGAGAGTGAGAGCAGTAAATCACTAAACTAATTGGTTAGACCTCGCTAACAATTAATTACGAGAACATAGAAAGGGGGTGGGGGTGCAAACGTCACAACGAGATCGCGGTTAAACTCATCCACCAGCACTGCCTGCATTTCGAATTAATATTGTTCCATTCCTGTCGTTTCTCCATTATGAATTATCCGTTATACATTTTTTTCTTTCATTCCATCCCCCCCACCCCCTCCTCCTTACAACCCAATTATCGTGTCCTCGAGATCTATTAATCTCACTCCTCGCGAAGTAGAGCTATCACTCTCCGACGTCTCCAAAGTGAGGAAGGGGGTAAGGGCACCCTTCGTGACACGCAACTATTTACCGGATCGTGGCAACCCTCATTTCGGCATATATTTCTCATTCGCGGGGGTGCCGCGGCTTGAAGGTTTGATTAATCGTTCGTTATCATTCGGACAAGCGTGCAATATCATCCCCCCCCCCTTCCTAGTCGCCTTCCCCAAATCCGAGCAAACTTAACCGCGAGTGCACAGAAAATCGGTAAGAGAAAAAAAGATTCAATATCCGGTGATTCGTAGGGTTAATAACAAAAAATTTACTTAATATGTGTAAACGTATTTTTTACAATTTTTTTTTCCTTTGACTCAAATCTTACAGTTTAAAGAATATTTTTGGGCTTCAAAATATCAGCCGTTAGTTCTTGTAATTTTCATTTTGCCTTATAGTATTTATTGATTCAATACATTAATTAATACTCGTATTGTTCATGAAAATGAACATGCATGAATGAATCATAATGTTACATATCGTATTTCACATTATAGAGGGTGATTGGTAATTCGATACATTCGCTGTGACGGGTAAAAGTATGTTCGCAAGTAATAAAGTCATATGCTATACTGTACGGAAATCAATAGTTTTCACGTAATTAAGGATCTCCTACTTCGTTTAAATCCCCGGATTCTAAGACAATTAAATTAAAAGAAATTAGGTTAAATTCAATTCAGTTAAACTTCTATAATTAGATTTTAATCAATTAAATTAGAATAAATTAATATTTCCGGGAACACAACGTTCTGCTTACAGAGCGTCCCCATTATTGTCGATGTACCCCCCCCCCCTTTCCCGAAGCTTTCAAAACGAACCGTGCCAGGTACTTGGAGCTGAAAGCTCGTCCCAGAAATTTTTATTTATTTTTTATATTGCTTCCTTATGTAGGAAACTCATATTTTCCTCATATACTCATGTGAAAATGAATTTCTGAATTTTTCGTACAGTAAGAATTTTCTTGAAATCATATGAACACAACGTTCCGTACGTTTTTTTTTTTAAATTCCTTTTTCTGTAGATGGGACATTTTTTAAAATCGATTAGTTATCAGAAAATGCATACAAATGTTTTTTTTTTGCGAAAAAAGCGCATTGTGCCCCAAACGAAACGCGCTCCCACTTTTTTCAATGCTCACAGTGTATGATACGTGACATGGGATTTTTATGATTTTTTCCGATTTTTAATTATGGGCGTTAATTTTTTGTTCATAATAAATATTGTGAAGTCAAATCGTTCCAAAAAAATCTGGAAAAATTCTCGAATGCTTTTCAAAGCTAGTACAATAACATAAAAAATCGCGGGTCAAATTGAACAAGTGACGGGTCAGATCCAGGTCGAATCGGCATGGAATGCCCCATACACATCCGAATAAAATAAGTTTAGACAAAATCGGCGAAGTAGTTTTCGAGATAATAATTTTGAAATGTGATTTTTTCCCTTGCGAGTGTCTTAAATAAAGTCTTGCTCGGTGGGTTAATGACTATTTTTTCTTCCATCATTAAACGAGGGTGATCGAAAATCAGACGCCAACGTCTGACGACCGAAATAACGTAAATGAATAAAGTTCCTCCGATTCATGGACGTGAATCGATTCGTAGAAAATCCAATAAAGACGACATCAATTAATTATCTATTGATGCAGTTATCCGATTTGCGAGCGGTATATTCTCGCTCCACAAATGAACATCGATTCAACCGTGTCGGATAGAATTAATGGATTAAAATATTATTCGAATTGGTTGTAGTGATGAGCATGGGAAATACATACATGACGACTGACCCCCTTAACTAGCGAGATAAAATTTGTAGTAGTTTAATTTATTGAATAGTACAGTGCTATCGCGGCTAATATCAGCTCTTGCGAGTCAATCTTCAAACGTCAGTTAAATCCTATGAACGAGAGTACGGCCTAATTGAAACAACAAAATAGGGGTGGTTAGGGGACGCTCCGAGCATTCGGTCCAATTTGCATCCTCGACGATGCACGAGAGTACAGATATCACTTGAAACAAATTTACATTCCTAATTTCAGCAACGTCACCCCACTCTCTCACAATTTCCTATCCCATCAACCCCCAACCCCCTAAAAACCCCTTGTTACTCACCCATCCGAAACACCCCTTATCGTCTTTCATTATTTTTTTTCTCCCCCCCTATTTAAAAGTATAATCTTAACCCCTCGGGATATTAAATTCTTAAGGTAAAACATTTTTCGCCAGGAAACGTTACTCTCGGAGGGAACGTTACAATTATATGGTAATTTTCCCGAATCCATTGCCTTCCCCAGCTGACTCTACACCGCTTTCTAATCATCGTTCACCTCCTCCACTTTCAAGGTGTCCTTCGAACTTCCTTTTAACTTTCTGATCCTCCTTGAATCTCGTCCGTTGACAATTGCAAATATAATAGATCGATTTTGTTGTCCCCTTCTAGAAGCTTTTTTCAACCACTTTTTTACTCTTCGAGCCAGAACGAAATTTTCGAAATAAAGGTGGAACATAAGTCATTTTTATTACTCGCCCGATTGCGAGACTCCGGTTCATGGTGGGGATTGGAAATGCCGAGAAAACTCGTTTCCGAATATGTATATAGCGGTCGAAGAATTTTATTCATCGCTGGGACAAGGGTCAGGGAGAATGGGGAGGGCGGTTGCGAGGATCTCTGTCCGTGTGTCCGTTGATCCGTGAAAAGCTCGTAATCCCCGTAGAGTTAATTGCTCGGATGACGAGAGTACTCTGGGATTTGCAGACGAGAAACTGTCGAGGGTATGGAGAGGGGGGGGGGGAGGGGCCCGGTGGATAAAGGAGAAAAAAATTGCCGAGAGGCTTGTAGCCTTTCCGAAGAATCACCCGTCAGCCTATCTGGATCAATTTTATAATAACAATGTACTGAATCAAATTCCCAGAGAAAATACATTTTCAAATAATGTAAAATTATTATATGGGGATTTTGTTATCCATCGGAAACGACAAAATTGATATTCATGTGACAGGTGAAGTACCCTCCGGACTGAATATCGATAATTCGCTCGTTCGCTTATTAAATTATCCTATTAGCCCGAGTCCTAGATAACCTGATTGAAACGACCGAGAAATGGAGAAATTTTTCAGCCTCGATTTACTGATGCTCGAAACGTTGAATGGTTTGTTGCTCATTCCGAGGTCGCTCCGTAAAATCGGCAATTTACCGATGTCCGTTCATGTACCGGTAAACCAACTTGACGCTCGCTGAAAATATTTCCGGAAGTATTCGAGTACTTGCGATATCATGATTGAATGACTCCATAGTGATGGAATGAACGACCAAGGCATGGAACGATAGCACCTGCGCGTGGGTATCATAACAATGGAAATAGATGATTCAACTGGAAAAGGTAGCAGTCCAATGAAAGTTGAGATATGGTAATAGCCCAATGACAGCTGGAGCATTGAGAGCTTTCACACATGTATGGCAGGCATGTTAAAGCTCTGTCATCAAAAGCCTTCATAAGAGTCTCTACTGAAGGTGGGGGGACGTTGAGAGCTTTCACGAAATAGTAGCATCCCAATGGAAATTGGGATATTGAAATGACAATGTGAATGCCAAGAGCTTTCACGTAAGTACCGTTTAATCAAAATTTGGCCGTCAAAAACTTTTACGCAAGAGTAGAAGTATACTGAAAATTATAATATCGAGAGCTTTTACGTAAAGATTGCAGCTCAATGAATATTGAGATATGATAGTAGCCTAACGAAAGTTAGAGAGCTCTAACGGAAGGATAGCAGTCGTGTGAAAGTTGTCATCAAGGGCTCTCACAAAAGCCTCTACTGGAAGTTTGGATATCAGGAGGTTTAGCGCAAGGGTAGTCAGCCGAATGAAACTTAGGACATTGAGAGCATGAACATAACTGTTCGGTGAATTTGTTTGGGTTTCGGTTTCGGTGATTTAGGTTTAGGCTTTGTCTGCTCGCCTGGGAGTGTGTCATGTCAGCATCGACCCCAAGGGTGCACGCGAAGGGATGCTCCCCTGCGTATCCTTGCGGAAGTTGATCTTGGTCGTCTAGGACTTAGCTCTTGTAATTTAGTGTCCGGTTATATTCTCTGGAGCGGTGGAGAATGTATTATAAAGTGGGAGAGGAGGGAGGGGGTGTCAAGTATTTTATTACAGGTTCATGAATATTCTCCCAGTGAAAACGCTTGTCTCTTGGAGGCCACTTTTTTCCCCCGGACAGAATCTTCGAGAGCTTCAGCGGGGGCTATCGGAACTCGTACTCTGGGTGGAGTGGGGCGAACCAGCGATGACTACGGACGATCCAAAAGTGCACGGAGGAACGCTGATCTACGCCCGAACTTCCTGAGAAAAGCTTTTCCCCTTCCGCCTCTCATAATTGATAACACATTGGACCCTTGTCCTCCTCGTGCGGCTAAGTGAAATTCTTGAGAAGTTTAATTTAATTATATGAGGCTGCGTGTCAAGGCGATTAATCGCCGGGCATTGGGTACCTCTCGACTCACCCGCGAGATCGCCCATTTCCACCCGGCGGTCGCGAGGAGAGGCGGAACTCCGTTTGTCTTATAGAACCCGTCGTATATCGATTGCCCCCTCGCCCGCCATCCCACCCCACCCCGCTTCGCTACCATCGTACTTCTACGGAGAAAACTTGGCGCTCGCTTCGGTCACCGCACCCCCGGGTGCACCTCGCAATTTCCAGGATCCTCGTATTCCTCTACACGCCCGCGATCCACTCGTTTTCCTTCCAGCGCGCTTCAGATGTCCCCGATTCCAATCGGGAGACTTCGGGAGTGAGGGGTGGTACGAGGGGGTAGTTCTCCCTGATCGAAAACCCGGTCGAGTACCGTTTTGCGACGCCGAGATTTTCATCAATGCAACGTTCGGCCGTAACGATCTCCTCTCGATAAACTTTAATTGTAACGATCAAGCTGCTCGATATCGATTTGCTTGGAAGAAACGTGCCTCCAAATATCGACAACTATTATCGTCCAAAGGCGCGGCAATCGAAGTGGATAATCTTAGGTGTAGCGAATCGACCGAAACTGGTAAAAAAAAACTTTAGTACATGAGTCGACCGCTAGATGGCGAGTGGCGTTGCGGTCTCACGCTAACGAAGTGGTGGGTCCTAGACTATATAAGAGCTCGAGGATTTGCACGCTTTCCGAATCTCTCTTCATCCAGGTTTCGCTGCTCTCTTTTGGGCTCTCTTGATACTTTGATACATGGACCTTTTTGGTGAGTTTACACGGTAAATAGTGTCGAGAATCGCGACACGGATGACATCACTCCTTTGTCGACGGGTAACAAAAGGAAGAGGGATATACGGATGGTGAGATAAATTTTCATTAGGCGGAAAAGGCAGTCGAAGGATCGGGAAACGAAAAAGAGTGTACTCTCGCGATGTAAAAGCCCTCGGGTGTCCTCCAATCAACAAGCACTCTCAAGAACTCCCTTTTCTTAACCCACCTCCGCCTCCGCCCCTTCTCAGCGCTTCCTCCGTGCCATTTTCGCGAAACGGGAAGGAACATATAATTTTTACTTTATAACCAGATGACACGTGAATGAATTATAATCCGGCAATTTGTCACGAGCTTTCGAGAGGCTCTCTCGCTCGCGCCCACACCGAAGATTTCTCTCCCGCGTTTCCCCAGGATTTGGCCCTCGAAGAAGAGGAAATATTCAAGAGAGTAATGGAGATTCTCGACTAGTGGATTCTCAGCTCTCGTTTTATTACACTCTCCCTTTCCCATACCACGTTAGCCCTTGCCGTTTCTTTATCTTCCTCTCGCCCTATTTGTTCGGCCTCGTCTATTTTACATCCATCGTTACACTCGCGCGTAATTATTATTTCTGTGCTATTACGTAGAAGGAGGAGGATGTTTACGTTGCCGGCAAACAGGAAAAGTTGTCCAACAAATCTTTCGACCCCCAGTCCCTTCCCTCAGCCCTTCGATATCGTTCTATACTTCGCGTTACACGAGTTTCATCCGCTTGAACTTTCTCTCCCCCCCCCCCCCCCCCCCCCCCCCCCCCCCCCCCCCCCCCCCCCCCCCGCCCCCGCCTATCCTACGGTGAACGTTCGCCGCTCCCACGACAGTTCAAGGAACAAGAAGCCCTTCGTAGGGCAATGAAGCTCGGAAGAGTCGGAAAAGTTTGATAAATCCAAACCGTTCGTTTCGTTCGGTACATTATTGTGAAATAGTGACTTGTTTGTGATATCTGAGAGTTTGAAAGGATTGAGAGCCTTGTGGGGATGGAGGAAAGGGGGAGAAAGAGTTGACGCGGATTAAGGGTGGAAAGGCACACAGAATAAAGAGGTTAAAGGAACGGGTCGTGTCCACTGTACGCTCATACACCCCCGGATTACTCGACACCTACGTACACCGAGTAATCGGGCAGCTCAACGAAAGTACGTACGTTCGTGACGAAACTCCGAGGGTTATATCAACTCGCGCATCAATTCACGTCGAAGCTCTCGTCAGCCGTCGCGACGTTACCCTCCGTTGCCCTTCTCGTTACCTACCCTTACAGGACAAATGATCGCTTCTGATTATCCTGCGCAGTGTAAGCAAGGGTCTGCATGAAAATAAGAGATATGTGCCCTTAAAGTATAAAAACATCATTCATTTTTTCCGAGGATGGCAAGTCTCGTAGAAAAGCGCAACGGGATATAGGAAAGGGCATACAAACGGGCGTGAAAGCGCTGACTGGAAAGAAAGACTGGAAAGGGCTGACGTAAAAAGCACTGTTTGAAAAGAGGGCTCGAAAGGGCAGGCCACAAATTGGTCTCGAATTATCTGAATAAATTCATCGACGGTTACTGAGACCCGGAAACGAGCCCTTAATCAGTCGAGACGAAAGGGCGAAAGGGCGCGGTAGATTATCGACCTTTAAGGGATGACAGCCATCCAAGTCCCTTCTTTCTTCAATATTGGCTCCCGGAAAATGCGGAATTCCCATCAGTTCCGGTTTTAAGTCGCTTTTACCAATCGATCCATGCGATTCAATCCACCCTCGTATAAAACGATGCTTCGGCCTCCATTGTAAGCCACTTCGATTTATTCGATCTAATATCAATGACGCTCAGGAGACAAAAGTACACGAAGGAGCCGAATTTTCGTGAGGATTCGGGGAAACGAGGAGCGGAAAATATGGGGACAACCGAGGCCGAGAGAGAAGGTGGAAAGCTTTTGAAATAACGATGTCGTACCGGAACAATTCCAGTGACTGGACCACGGCGCACATAATGCATGAGGAACAATGCGGAAGCATAAATTTCTCGCTACTCTTGCGTTATCTCTCCAGCCCGGTGTCATCCCCACTCCCTTTTTCACGGTCTCTTCCTTTCTCTCCCGCCCCTTAGCCCGCCTCGCCAAACCCCGTTGAGAATTTTCAGGCACGAAGAACAGCAGGACCGAATTCCGCTGGGGATAAGAAAGGGCCTTGGGGGTGGAATAGCCCTTGGAGTGCAAGGCAACCATGGGAGATTGAGAAAATCGTTTCTACGCGCTCCTCCGTGGATTGTGGCGAAGACTACAGCGATATGAAAAACCGCACGGGAAAACGATAAAACCTTGCCTGTACGACCGGAGAAGAGAGAAAGATAGTTACTGGTTGAGATGACGACGATTGCGACTTCGAATTACGATAATAAGCGGAAGTTCACAGGAAATAAAACATTCTTAAGCAACATTGTTGTTGACAAAGTATTTCCTGGGAAAAAGATTATTCCAATCACACATTTTCTCATTATTTTGTTGAAACAAATTTTATATTATATTTTTGACCCGTTTGATACTTATTTACACGATTAACTGTCCTAAGCGGAATTTAAGAGGAAATAAAACATTCTTAAACAACATTGCTGTCCACAAAATGTATCCTGTAAGAAAGATAATTCAAATCGTACATTTTTCCAATTTTTGTTTAAACACATTTTATTCGATATTCATTTACGCATTCGTCATATGCTCATCTCAGTATTTATTTGTTTATTCAGTAGACTCATAACGCAATTAGCTTTTAATTATTTATTTATCTATTCCGTTTGTATTTATTTACGGAGCAAATTTTTCTCCCATGAGGGAAGTATTCATTTAAATGCATTGTTTTCACGAATTAAGTTCAGTCGTATTTCCTCGGTAGGGTATGCTGAATTTTTTCGAACGTAATTCTGAATTGTTGTATTATAGAAAACAAAAAAATAAAATTTGTTTTTAATGAGGATGTTCATGCTATATTCGAGAATCGAAGTAAACTGATAGGTACAGAACTCGTTCCCATCTGTATGTATCACGTTTACTGCCGCCAACAAATGATACGCTCGAGGGATATGGACATAGATAATACTTGTAGCGTGGTGACTTCGACACGCTAATAAAATCAACGCCTGTACATCCAATACAATTGATACGAAGAAGAAATGACAGGATTGCAGAGGGGGTGCGATATGGATTGGGGGCGGAGGCGGGGATATAAGAGAAAAAAACCTGGGAGGTTTGTATGATAAATCGCATTTCCCAGGACGGCAGTCGAAGAAGGACCGTGCAAAAGGAGAAGGAAAAAAGCTTGCACATCGTGGTACGTGCCTGAGGAAAGTGCACGTCCGCGACTGAGATAATAAAAAAGCTCATGTCGTGGTGTGTGCGCGGGTGGAACGGGGATGGGTGTTAGGGGTGTGAAAAACGAGGGCAATCGATGTGTGCGCAGTTATTCGACGTTCCTGGAAAGACATTTGTGGTACAACCTCCCCCCCTCCCGCACGCCCACCTCTTTTCTCCAGGAACGAATTTTATCGACGATCTTCCATAATGTTGATCGCCCATTTCGGGCAGACTCATGCAAATGAAAAATCATCCAGGCATCCTCGATCAAAGAATGTGGAAGGGTGGGTAGAGGGTGAATCGTGAAACGAAGGGAAAATGGGAAAATTGTAGAAAAAAAGGGGTGAATAATAGCTGGTCTTTGCCACGATCTACCAGCGTTGGAAAATTCGAAGGCTAAAATTTATCGTTCCGCCATTGCGAGGAATCGGGCCAAAGAAAGGAAAAGGACTCTGCCGGACTCTCCCAATTCACCACGTATTCCGCGATTCAACACGCCCGCAGTCACTTGGATGCATTCACCCGGCAAGTCTGAAATCCTTTTTTCGCTCGCACTCACGAAACTCTCCGCGCTTACGCGGTTGCTCGAATTTTCGGATTTTTTTTTTGAAGCTGCATCAGAGTCTGGACTATGCTGAGATTTTTTTTTTTGGGTTTTTCAAAAGCACGGTTTTTATGAAAAAAAAATCGTTTGGGTAGGTGAGTACGGTTGATTTTCGATCTACCGGATTTTCAATGTTTTTTTGGCTTTTTGGATGGACTATTCTGTTGTTTCAAAATTTTGAAAGTTTCGAGAGAGAATTAAAAAGACAGGAAGAAATTTTTTCGTCCCGCAGGACCAAACTCACCGACATGAATAATGGATTCTTCGAGAAAAGCGTCGCTGACGCATCAATGTCGTTGTATTTTCCGTAACGTGCTGAAACATTCGTCCCATTTTTTTTTTTCGACATGGCTCCGTTAGCCAAGCTTATTCTGCTTCAACGAACGGCGGCGATTTTCCGATCATTCTGCATCGACGTCCGTCACGAGCTTTCTTCTCCTGTCATTTTTACTTGTCATTGACACGAAATCCCCGAGAAGAAGTCTCGGAGGTACCACGATATCGAACAATGAATGGCCATCGGATGGAGGAAGAGGAGAAAAAAAATATCATTATTTTTCGATGGAATGGAAACAATTACCATTTATCCAGACTAATTTATTTTCCCGCGTTATTTATCGTTCATTTTATCGATCGAGGAGATAAATTTGTCAGACGCGCATTGCGCTGCTTTTACTCTGATTATTAATGTTCCAGAGACGCTCGTCTTTCCTCGTCGCAGCACTCGGGACGATGGGAATGCACGCGAGAAAACAAGAACGAACCAATCGTAAATTAGCTGGTTTGTGTATTCGAGACCTCAAATATCGGATAGATGCAAAAGAACAAAATTATCATATTTACATAGCATCGTTTACCTATATTTGAGAAAAAAAAATATCGCAAGCCCCAGAAATTTCGTTTTTATACTTTAAATTTACATAGATATCGACCAACTTTATCAAACGGTACATATCTTTTTCAGATTTAAGAAATTAAATTTTCCATTCCCCATACTTATCAGAACACTGAGATGACTTATCGCAAACCATACAAGTCTTTTTCCAATCATTAATCGCTTAAAAAACATGTATTTTAACTTAAAAACATCGACTATTAGTAGGTTTCTTTATTTCAATGGTGATGAATACGTTATTCACTTAACTAAATAAATCCTTCAGGCGAAAATTTACTTAAGTCAAATCCTGTCGGCTAAAAATTTAATTTAAGAAAATCCTTTAGAGGTGAATTTCATTATTATGTAAAATCTTTTGGACGAAAAGTTTACTTAAATAAGAAAAAATTCTCCAGATGCAAAATCGACTTAATTAAATGAATTTTTTAGACGAAAAATATAATCAAGTGAAATCTGGATGACATTCTCCAAACGAAATATTTACTCAGTCCGTAACATCCGTTAATGGAACAATGTAATAATCAAGGAAAATTCTTCAGGCCAAAAATTGACACAATTAAAATCTACCAGACGAAAAAAAAAACATTTCCTTTTTAACCGATCGTATTTGTAGGCTAAAAATCGAGGATTCGAGTGGTATCCGTTTTCGAAATCAACATGGTCATTGTCGTCCGGTGAGGAGCGGCTCTTCTCTACTGGATTCGTCGGCAAATAAATAGGCATTGTATATAAAAGTGCTATCCGCCCTTTTTAGGTACTGGTCGAGCGTAACGTGCGCGGGGGCGTTGTGTCGACCGAGCGAAATTCCCCATTCAGTACGAACAACGCTAGAGGATAGTCAGGGAGACAATGAATGAACGAAAAAAAACGAGGGAACGTTACCCCAGAGTGTACTTACACACGTGCAGCATTCACTCGTTTTCGTGGAATTTTGCATGTCCGTCCACTCTCGACCCTCTTCACAAAACTTTTTTTCCTCTTTCTGCTCATCCATTTACGACGCGATATCAATTTTATCGTTCCTTTTTTTTTACATTTTTTTAAAACATGTTCTTTAAGCGTCTAAACTGCTCAAAACGATATCTAATCTACATGAGATATTCGAGTACGATTTTGAGGCTAACAAAACTTTTCCATCTCTCGTTGAGCTTTCTTGGGGTTTTCGGGGCGCCGGGAGCACCCGCGAGAATAGCGATGAACGTGGCTTGACTACCTCACGAATCCGCACACTTTGCCTCATCTCCTCTCGCCCTGTGCATTCATCCACTCCAAGCCATATCCCGACGATCTTCAGAATTTCACAATTTACCTAATAGCACGTTTCTAGAATTTTGATACTCCCCTGGTTTTACTCCAGCCTGCCAGTGCATTGTATGCACTCAAGATGTAATTAGCGTAGCTATATCTCACGGACGTTTGGTTATACCAAAATAACGACCACGGGTATCGGGTTGCTATCATTATCCACCCAAAGTACAAAGAAACTAGTCGTCTATTCAAACCTCCGATACTCTATAAACCATTACAAATTACCATTTTATTTATTTCATAATCAACGTTATAAATCACAATTATAAATTCAATTATAAATACAATTATATTATATTATTAAAACGAGAGCCCTAGCGATAATGAAAATAGTAGAATCGGCTGGGAAAAAGTGTATAGTAGTCAAGTGCGCGCAGGAATCCCCACCACCTCGCTCGGGAGCGGCCTTGTAACCCCCACCGCTCGGCCCTCGGCGGGCCACGCCCACTTTCTTCCGTATATAAATGGCTCGGGTCCGAGCGCGTTGTGGGCAGTTCGCCAGTAGCAGTCCAGCGGGTGATAGCTCGTAGAGCATTCCCGGTTGTCGCCAGAAGAAAATCAACAAATTTTTATGAAACTTCGTTGACACAAAACTTATATATTTTTTTACTTTAGGTTAATTTATGCTCTGCGAGGTTACGGTGTAGCATAAATTTCTAAGGTTTTGCGGGATTGGTAGATAACGCAGACTGGCGCCGCTTGAGGATAACCCCTGTAGGAGCGTCAGTCGAGTCTCTCCACATTCTCGCTGACTTTTTTTTTCTTCGTCCCCGAAACTCCCTGAACGTCTCTAGTGGTATGTTCTCCCGTACTAACTGACGCCCCGAACTCATACATCTCACGCTGGTAGGCAGTAACTAACAATTCGTAGTTTGCGGCCCGCCGCTATATTTTCGTCAGTTCATTCCCCCGGGCGCTCCTGGGAACCGCCAATTTATCGTTGGCCCTACGCTTCACCGGTGCTCTCTTACTCACCTCCGCTCGGGCTTGCGCCGTACTAAAGTACCTATGGCGAATAGTCGAGAATCGTTCTCCTTTTCGTATTACTTTAAATATGTACACACACGCACATACGTATATGTATAAGTTCATATCTCTGCTCTTCCTCTTCTCACTTTCCTACGAATATTCAGGTTACCATTTTTTTTTCTTTCCACGCACTACAGTATTTTGAAAAAAAAGTGGTGCTTCCTAAATCTTTGGTTGCTTCTGATAAAAATGAAAAATCTCTATATTGGATGGGAATGAAATGAGCGGAAAATTCGTGGTTATCATTACGCCGCTGGTATCGAGAATTTATGGTGTCATTACCGGTGCTCAGAGGCTCTCTAAGCCAAACTGCGAAAGCCACGGTCTTCGAGAATTAAATTATTGCCCTCCTCGTCCGGGCTAACTTCCGATGACTCGCGGTTGTCCCGGCGATGCTTTCACGGCGCAACGTTTCGTTTCAATCTACACCCTCGATCGATTTGTCACATTTTCTGGAGTTTGGAACCTCGGGTAAAAAATGAGCATTTATTTGGAGAACGGAATGGACGGTGATGACGATTTGAAAAAATACAAACTACCTATTCGTTTCACAGAGACTTCGTTGCCTTGTCTTGGGCCTAGAGATCGTGTCTGGACATCGCAAGGAATAATCAATAGCCCCTACAAAACTCGTTTCATTTAATATTTTAGTACGTCTGCAAGCTTTATCCGACCGCAACCCGTTTCTCCACTCTCGCGTCGAAAACTCCCTCCGCGTGAGGACGTTCTCCGTTACAAGTTTCAACGAATTAAGGCGAATCTATAGCTGGTGCTTGATCCAACTTTGAGGTACACGAGTATCGAGCTACTTCTTCCCTCCCTCAGTGCCAAACTTTTTAATTGACAAGTTGCCTACGAAGCCCCATACAGAAGGCTCAATTTATTTGTCAGTCTGTTTGGTCGTCGCTGGAAAAATTCTCATTTCTCATTTTAAATCCGTCTGGATTAATTCCGTTAGGTTTTTCTTTTTTATTCAACCAAACATCCCCATTCCATTTCCCGGGGCTCTTATGCATAGAAAGAGGGAGAAGAATCCGCAAAAAAATCGATCGAGTCTCCGTGATGGACCGTGCGTTGCTCCTCGGAGAGTTTCCATTGGCCATCATTGCTGTTGGATAGACGAGAATTATCTCGAGCTCGTTCTTCAGCCCTCAAACTTATTTTCATCCCTTCCCGGTTGCCCTTGAACGAAGAGAGTTGGGCGTGAGATGGGGGATGGCCAGGGTTGAAGTAGGGGTGAGATGGAGGGTGAGTCCGGTCGCGTGATAGCCGGCAGTGCATCTGAAGGAAGCATCCGAGGAAACGACTCGCGAGCCTCGATGGAGCCAGTTCGTTGTCAGAGCTTTCGAGCTTTCTGGCAGCCGATCCGGCCCGATGGTTCGGCTACTTAGGGTGCGCGATCGTAGAATCGAGAATGAACTGGAATGGTTGGCGAGAGTCGACAACCTGTCGGGACTCCTAACTACCGAGCTTATCACGTCTCCCGATACTCGGACGATTGTTGAAGGCCCGGAAGTTCCCAGGGTGGGAGCCAACAAATCACGAAGGAAATGCCCTAGGGATCCTCTTGCGTATTGTGGCGAGAAACTGGCATATAAATTGAGTAATTTTATGCTAATTGACCGTCGGTCGATTTTATACCACCTCGGGATCTTCCTACAGGAATATGTTTGCAAGATATTCCAGGAAACAACCACCACCGCTCTCCAACCCCTCGATGTACTGGAATACATTTCGAGATATTTCCCATCCCTCGACGATCCCTTTGGCGTCTTCATCCTAATCCTCATTCCGGATCTACCTTGGCATTCCACGATATTGAAGGAACGCCCTGACAAAGTGCTGGAATCATTCATTTATGGAGCTTCTAAAAACTACTCCATTTACGTTTCTTGGTCGACAAAAAGCTGGCAAGTTCCTGGAATTGCAGGCTCTACTATCTCACTGAAGGTCTGATGAAGTGCCGTAATCATTCTCTAATGATATTTCCAATAACCAATGTCATTCTCAGTTGATGACAATCAGCATTTTCTAGATATTCAAGACTTCTTCATTCTTTCGCGTCCAGAATTCCCGTGGATGATATTATTGGCAAGGGCATTACCGCGAAGCTTGCAAGCCAAGAGAATTGGCTTTAGCGGCCGGTTGACTGGAACTCTACCAGCCTGGTACACCAGCAGTGGAATATCAGCCGCGTGACGTGCTCTCCCAACATGTACACGAACCTTCCACGGTGACAAGGTCCTCCATACTTTTCTTTTCCTCTCTCAACTCTTTATCCGGTTTCTCATAGTTTCGTGCTTTCTCGTAAAAAGCTTACTTCGTTGGCGCTCCCGTTATTGCCAGCCATGCACTTACTACGATACACCGCGAAATCTATGTGTCTACGTGTATTTATGTACTTGGTGAGCTTCGCAATATCCACTTCCCTCTCGCGCCATTTCCGCCTCAACTCTCTCCTCGTTTCTTGCAACCCTACCACTTTTTCTTCTCTCTTTTCTCTCCTTATATTCGCTTCTTGTTACCGTTTCTCGCTAACCCAAACAAACCCAAGCAAACCGAATCAAACCTTATCTGCTCGTTGGTTGCAGCTTTCCAGTTTTTTTTTGTAGTCGCCCTTGCTTTTTTTATTCCCTGTACTCTCTCTTATTATCGTATCCAGCCCTAACCCTAACCAACCCAAAGAGAACCTTCTGTTCCTTTCTTGCAACTTACCACGTTTTTTTTCTAGCCACCACCAAGCTCCTCATACTCACATCTTGTTACCGTGAGCCAATTCCTCGTTGCAACCGCCCTTGTATTTGTGGCTCATCATTTTATCTCGCACTCCTCGTTTTCTCGATACCACGAATCCAGAAATTACGACACATTGGACTTCATATTTTTAGTCACTCTGGAGAGAATATTTCGGTTTTTTTTCTTTTTATAGCAATCTCGTTGGAACTCGAATGTGGAATTGGTATTTAAATTATTCAGAGAAAAAAGGGATCATTAAAAAAATGAAAGGGAAAAATCCTCGTCAGTGCTCAGACATGTGAGAATGGGATTAATCTGCTATGAAAATAAAATTCAATTATTGTAACGTAAAGTGGCAAAAGTTGGCAAGAAATATCATTGCCCTACAAGCCAACGAATCAGTCTAACCTTTTCAGTTCTAGCGATGTACAACCGTCTCCAAAATTAGCAGCACTTCATGAGGTGCAGAGTTCCAAGCTGTGTGCAGCTTCCTAGCTATTTCGAGCTTTCAACTAATTACATGGCCAGCTCTGCAGGTTCTCCGGCAGATAAAACCACTCTCTTTTCAATATTCCACTTCGTTTTTTATTTCAATTTTTTCACGTTGCTTCAGCAAGCTGGAAAAAATTTCAACCACGGGGATCGTGAGACAGAACAGCTGGGATAGTATTTCGTCCGAGCTTATTTGCAACAGGGTGTAGTTTTAGAATATTCCTGAAACTGGTGGATTGAGATCTCCTGGAGGCGGAACAAGCTTGTAAACCCAACCAAACCTAAACAAACCGAAGCCGCGCAAATCCAAATCCAATACGTAAGCTCAAACAAACCCAAAGAACCAAAGCCCAAGTAAACCCAACGAAACTCGCGAACGAAAATAAACCTAAGCTCAAGTAAACCCAAACGCGCTTCAATTTCATTCGCTGGAGAGGTGCAGTTTTGAAATATCCTTGAACTCATAGATTTGGAGAATCCTACGGAGGAACGGTAAACTTTTAAATCGAAATAAACCCAAACCCAACGAAGTACTCCGTATCAGCTTATTTCCAACTCGGAGTAGCTGGGAGCATCCTAGTTAATCAAACCCAAACAAATTCAAACACGGCCAAACAAGCTCCGTTCGAGTTAATTTGCAACTGCGTATAGTTTTAGAATACCATTGAGATTCGTAGATCCAGAAAATCCTGCGGACGAGCGTTAAAGTTGGAAGTTCAAACACCCTCTGTTTGAACTGATTTCCAGCAGGGGACAATTTTGGAACATCTTGAAGATCCGCGTCTCCAAAGGATCCTTGGAAGATCGAATCTAACGTCGCAGCCCCAACTGCACTGAAACTAAAAAAATGTCTTTCAGAGCTCATTATCAACGTGGCGTAGTTCCGGAATATTCTGGAGATTGGAGGATCCGTTGGTATCCACCGAAGGTACGGTCGCACGCGACAGTCCCGTGGTAGCTTTAATTAGATATTATTGGAAATTCGACACGGAGGGATGGTGGTCAGGGGGTCGTTATTGTCGAGGTTTATTATGCGAAGCGTCATCGCGCGGAACGTTGACTCTACCCCATTCACCGATGCTTCAAAATGTAAAGCAATGAAAGCGGCGGCAGACTCCAGGTTTTACCGAGGTGGCGCGATTCTCGAAACGCAATCAAAAAGTTTGAGCGGTGCGGCATCACCGCACTTCCGGCTAATATCCGACACGGCCAATGGATCCGAAAAGAGAGAGAGAGAGGAAGAAAGAGGTATAGATTTCTGTGGTATGACAATTTCCAATCAGAACGCGGAAATGGGGCGCGCCATAATATTTCGTTGAGAAGGACGGAATCGGCGAGCACGTAGAATCGGCAGGATAACAGGCTGCGTCAACCCTCTTGGGAAGAGCGGCCCCCGGTAACCGGCGCACGGATCGCTTTGCCCGTTATCGTGGGAGTCTCGTCTCAAGCGGATATGAGATTCCTGTGGGGCTGGTGGGAACCAAGGCCCTCCCAACCCCCTACTAAATTATTCTCCTTCGAGGATATTGTAATCTTAATCGCGTGGCTCTCGCCGGATCCACTCGTCGGATGAATGGCTTGTCATTCGGTTTCGGGATTCCGCTTGGACTGGAAGTGACGCTGATCTCCAATGGCGACCATTTTGGGGTGGTTTCGCAAGCTCCGCGGAACGGTCGATCGACGAGCCAATACCGGAAGTGGCAAAGAAGATGAATAACACTAAAAGTTGGAAAAAAGTTGGAGCGGATAGCTGTGAGGATAAAAGTTCGTCCTGAGGACCCTCAAGGGCGAAGAGGACACCCTTGGGACCACGGGAGGAATAATTAAAGCCCCTAATGCTTGAACATTCGTTTGGATGATGACGTCATCAGAAAACATCAAGCCTCTCGAGTTCCCGTGGATATTCACCCCTCGTGTCCGCCCACCGAAGCGACGAACCCTTATTCCCTTATCTGTAGGTCTGGCAGCTATACGACAATCCCTCGTCCTACTGAATGCCGCTCCTACAGAAGATGCTACGCCTCGTTGACGATATTGCCCGTCGTTATTCTCGTCGCTTCTCTCATCCCCTTGCCTCACCTTTCCAACCATCTACACACGCCTCTCGCAGGGTTGAAAAATCCTCGAGTCACTTATGAACCTGTCAACCCGTACGTCGACTCGCACTACTAATCTCATTAAAAAAAAAGGTCCTGCAGTTACGGTCTAGTCCTTCCGGGATCGAAAATCTAAACATATAATCGACGAGTTGTCAATGAAGATTATTTTGGGTACGTTTTTTAAAAATTGTTTCATCTTTTGAGCTGCATAGAATGGATGTAAAATTAATTCGATCCACTTTTCATATTGCCAACCTACACGATGACTTGCATTACTGATTTTATTTTAAAAAACTTCAGGTTCGATATAGCCCTTCCTCAGTTGAGAATTTGTTTACGAACGTTTCTAAAATTAATTGCGGAAAAAATGAATACTCAAGGTATCAAGAATTTTCGTCATTTTCGAAAATCCATCCAGTAATCCTGAAAAGGATGATATCAAATGGTGTCATCAGTGAAAAATATTTTTGAATATCTTTTTAAAAAACGCTTATCTTTATTTTTATTTAGTTAAAAAAAATAAACTATAAAAAAATCAAGATCAACGAATTTAATCGGTAAGCTATCAACAAACAGTTGAGTACGTTTTGCAAAATTGTCATCAAATTAATCGTTTATTTTTTTAGTTTGAATAAAAGGAACGTATAATGGACAGATAATGAACAAATCAGCTTCATGAGAATTCAACATAGAATATTGCTGACTCTGCTTTTTATTATCCAATTGTCGTCCAATTTTTCGAGTTGGGTAAAAAAAAATACTTTTATCGATATTTGCTTGGGAATTGGCAAGGCTGTTCCTATGTTTTCAGGCTCGTTTCTCGTACGCGTCACCAGCTCGAAATTAAATTTCGCCTCGCTGAATATCTCTGGTACTCGTGTATGCAACATGATTATTACAAATTCACTTCTGCTAGCGAGCGAGAGAGACGGGGATCATTAACGGCGAGTCATTTCTTAATAATGGCAGGGTAGAGCCTCGAGTGCTCGGAATTTCATTAGAGTGAGCCTTCTCATCCAGGACGAGAGAATCCAACGCCGAAAACGCACCGGTATCTTCCTCGATGCGACAATTTCATGATACGCGTTTCGTACTTCGTGTACAGAGACTCACTAAGATGCTTAAATTTTATCTCCCTGGTAGTCGTCATCTGCTTGCGCTTCGCGCGAATAATCAACTTAAAAAAAAAACAGAAATTATTCCTCCGATGGCATGACAACGTCAATTAGCCTTGAGGAGAAGAGAAACATATTTGGGTTTGTTTGGGTTAGCGAAATTAAAAAAGTTTTATTGAGGCCCTAGGTATTATCATAATAAGTGGTATGGATCGAATAAATAGTTTTGTAGAAAACATTTTTTTGGTGCAGATGATCTTTAAAAAATTATTTATCCGATTCATACCACATTCATACTACTTATTTATTATGATAATAGCTAGGGTCGGAACCAAGGATTCTAGATTTTCTTGAAAAAAAAAAAGATTTTTAGCAAAAAAAATAGAAAAATGGGCGCCTTGAAAAACAAACGTTTCGTCAAAATTGTCGTTAATTTGTCAATAACCGAAATTTTCACTAATATATGAATATGAATATTAGCGAAAATAAAGTCGTAAATGTAGGTGTTTGCAAAATGCAACATGTTTCAGCGTAAAAAATTAATGTAATCTCTACTATAACATAGATTTTTAATTCATAACTGCGTTAATAAATATATAGCTAAAATAAGCTTTTATATATTTCGGTAATATCGAAAGATATTCAACTAAAAAACGTAGGCTAAAACACTAAAATATCTTCACAAATAATACAGTTATATATTATTATTACATTATATATTATAATGATATATCATATAATATGAAATATTTAGTATTATATAAATTACGTCAGCGTACCTATATCTTTCGCATGCTCAAAAAGACGAACGAATTTTGAATACGTACAACTGGAAATAAAAATGTCTCGTTAGTATCGGCTCGTCAAACACTCCCGCATATAATATTAACATTTGGTGAAAACGAATCCTATCATTACACACTGCTGAAAAAAAGCTCAGAGGATCCGAAAGTTCCTTTTTCCATCAGTTAAAAAATGTGTCGAATTCGTCCAGCTGAATAGCTGGAAGCAGTCCGGGAAATGATGAAGAGGAAGCCCCATTGAGTTTCATCCACTCGCCGATTCGCCAGTGATTTTCGTGCTTCCCTCTTTCGCCGGCTTCGAGCTCCGTCACGTTAGAAATAGTCTGGAAAACTACCGTTTCTTTTTTTCGCAAATAAAAATGTTGGGAAAAAGCATGCGAAAAAGTGAATATAGGCGATGCTGAAGAGCGAAGATTTTCCGAGGATCTTTCACTCCCCTTTTACCCCCTCGCCCCTTACCCCCTCTTGTAATGTATTCGCAGTGAATTGAAACATTATGCGGCTCTCGAGCGCACACATATAACACCCTTCAAACTGCTTTCAAACACACGTACGCGAATTTCAACTCACCGCGAAAATTCTCCATGATATTCCGCGGCAAAGCCATATTCTCATACGTCTCGTACGAGTTTGCATTGCGCAATTTCTCGCTACGGAGTCCACGAATCTCTCTATCTGTTCACGATGCGGTGCTCGCCTATATTTATTTATTTTCCATCGCGCTTTCCTCGCCAAAATTAATCCTCTTTCAACTTTTTTTCAGGGGGTTGTTTTTGCTTGGTGCAGCGTGTGGGATATCCGGAGGAACTAAAAATTCGCGTGCCAAATTAACCACCATGTAAGTGGACCGAGAAAAAGAAAATAAACCCCATTATATGATAAAGTATAAATGGAGCTTTTGCAACGACCGTTTCGTCTAAATCATCGTTCAGTTTTCATTCCGTTTTCGAGGAAATGAATTTTATTCATTTTCCAAACAAGCATGGCTCAGTCATATTGTTAGTAATTTAACCTTATATAAATTGAATTATAAAAATGATCTAATAGTTATATAGAGGGGGTGCGGTTAATTGACGTCATAAAAAAAAAATTTAGATCCGGCATGTCGTGGGTATCCGAAACACCCCCATGTCTGTTATGACTTTTTTTGAATTATTATGAAAGCTGAGAGTCTGCCGCATTTCTAAGACTAACTAAGAAATCATTATATTACCAGTTTGGATTTTTAATTTACAGTTGAAAATTTAAGTCATAATTCACGGAACGAAAATATTTAACTTTAGACAAACATTTTCATAACTTTCATCAAAGTTACGAAGCTGATTATTTTATGCATAAAAATGTCACTCATAAGAATTTAGTTACAAAAAAAAGACTCTGAAAAGTCTCTTACTTTTTCTTTTAGAGTTTTTTAAAACTGGTCATGTCGAAATATATTCTAAAAAATTCTAAAAGAAAAAGCAAGAGGCTTTTCAGAGTCTTTTTTTGTAACTACATTCTTATGAGTTGCATTTTTATGCATAAAATGATAAGCTTCGTAACTTTGATGAAAGTTATGAATATGTTGGGCTAAAGTTAAACATTTACGTTCCGTGAATTATGACTTAAATTTTCAACTGTAAATTAAAATTCCAAACTGGTGACATAATGATTTCTTAGTTAGTCTCAGAAATGCGCCAGACTCTCAGCTTTCATAATAATACAAAAAAAGTAGTACTTAATGAAGGAAAATTTGCTAAAATCAGTCTTCAAAAACAGCAAGGTGGAAAATCCTTAAAATTATGCAACTTACTGAAAAAAAACATTCCTTAAGATAATTCATGATTAGAGAATGCTGGAAATCTATCGAGTTTGTTGGATAAGGAAAGTTTTAAGTGAAAAGTTGAAAATTTAGGTCATAATTCACGGAACGAAAGTTTTTAACTTTAAACCAACATTTTCATAACTTTCATCAAAGTTACGAAGCTGATTACTTTATGCATACAAGTGCAACTCATAAAAATTTAGTTAGAACAAAAAAAAACTGAAGAGTCTCTTGCTTTTTCTTTTAGAACTTTTTTGAACTGGTCATGTCGAAATTCCTCAAAAAATCGGAAGAAAATCATAACTCCTAAACTATAAAAAATTGCATCACATACATGGGGGTGGTTTGGATTCCCCAAGACATGTCGGAACTAAATTTTTTTTTATGACGTCAATTGACCACCACCTGTATATATATATATATATATTTGCCGGTCATAAGCGTGCAGGATGTTCCTTTCCGACCGGAAAGCTTTTTTTATTATTAACTGTGACTTCTGGGTCTTATCAAGGATTCTAACGATACATAGATATCCTTCGTACATGCTCGTATATGCATTTTTTTTATTTTTTGTGGAAAAAAGTGTTTTCACTAAATCATGGATATCTTCTTTTTCTATAGGATTTGACACTCCATTCTATGCTCAATCTCTTCGTTATCATTTTCTCTTCAAATGCTTCTTTAATCATTGAAATTCGATGATTTTTCGATTTTTGGCAGAATTTCAAAGTTGGACCATTGATTTTTGCAAATTTTTCCATACATACCCTTTCGCCCTTTTTATTGCGATTATTCAAGTGGCCTCGCCAGGAAAACTACGAGAGATATCGATATAAATTCAACGCCATTATTTAAGTCAGGCAGAAACCTTTTCCAAACACACCAAATGAATCTCAATAGCATAGGAGAAACTCACCCTACGACCTTTTGAAATCTCGTGATTTTTGAAATTCCGGAAAAGTAGCCGGTGAAGTCGAAAATGTTCTTTTCCGTTTTAAAACTATTGAAAGGGTCTGTTGAATCGTACATTTTTCGCTGATTATGAATATGTCCGAGTTTCTACCGAAATTACAAAATCGACTGGGAAAATGCAAAAGTCGCTTGTAGAATATTTTTTTGACATTTTGCCCTAGAAATAAAAGTATTTTACGAAAAAAAATTGATTTTTGACATTTCTACTGTGGCCTTATCCCTTAAGGGAAGGAAAATTGTTCACTTTTTCTCGAAAAGGGTCAATGATCTATTCGCGCTTCCGTTAGAGATTGCGGAGGCGTCAAGTGACGGGGCTGGCTCGCTAATTAACAGTATTTGGTGAGAGTGTCTGGCTATAACGTGTACACGTGCGTCTACCAATTTCGTCCATCTCCGACAAGTAACACCCATGTAGAAAGGGCCACTTTTTCCACGTAGGTTCAAGTTCGACAGGCAATTTCGAGGCTCTTCGTTAAAGCGAGTTCCGAATTTAAATAGCACGCTTCGTTGCAGATCGCTAAAAAGACCATGTACCGCTTTTTCTCTGATACCGTTATCGATATAACATCCTGGGATATTTTTTCGTGACACTTTCCTTTCCTCGTTTGTTTACAATTTTGTTTTTTTTTTTAAATAATTTTATATATTCTCTGTTGTCCTTTATAATATCCATGTTTTTAAATTATTTGGAATTTATATGAATTCCTGTGTGAATTTATGTCAATCCCATTCCTTGTTGTTTTTTTAGAATATTGTTTTCTTTTTTAAATTATTTTGTACGTTCCACATTTTCCGTTCGTATTTTTGCTCATTTTTAAAATTATTATTTCTAGCTCGGTGTCCTCTTTATGGAATTGTATGTTCGTAAAAAATTTTACGTTTTTCGTTTTCCCCCGTGATTTTGTCTTTTTAATTATTCTTCACTCCTCGTACTTTTTTTTAGATTCAATACTATTATTTGTTCTCATTAATTATAACTCTCATTTTCTCTGTCTCTCCCAACAAAAAGGCGTTTTATAACCTCATAAGCCTTACAATTCAAAATGTAAACTATTATTGTTAAAGTTTTTATCTTCGTAACGAATCGTTATAATATTACAATTGCCAACTTTTTTGTGATGCCTATGTGCCATAGGATACCTAATATTATAGACCACTAATTGAACTATTAATCATTCTCTTTCTTCCTCTCCCTCTCTTTAAAAAAGAAACGAGCACTATATTATCCATTGGAGTCTGCTTACCCCATGGAATGTCGTTGTCGACGACGCCAGCAGAGGCAAATTTTTCTGGCGCACCGGTGACAGTGTGACGGCTTAATTAGCCACTTCTTTAAAAGTTTCGGTAAGCAAGTGCCCGAGCTCGTCGCCAAAAGAAAGAAGCGAAAGAAAATAGAAAAGGAAGTTTCTCGCGAGAGAGTAGAGGACCAGGCCGGGAGGAAAGGGGAGAGGCGCGGTGTGCGCTGAGGCGCAGACTTTCTGTTGCAATTTACAGCACTACGGCATATTCGAATGCTGCGAATATCCAACTTGGCGACCTTCGTTTGTTCTATGGAAAGCGTATATTGAGTTTTTTTTAAAGCGCCAAATTGACCTAATATTTTGGGAAGCTCATAAAAGCTCTCTATCCAGCCTCAATAATGAGCTTGGAGATTTTCAATGCGAAAGCAAACGGAGCTTCCGAATTTCAGTTCCGCCAAGGTCATCCAGCACCTTATCCAGCTGTCGAAAGCTCTCTCTTTTTTCTAATTACGTGCTAAAAATCTTGGCGCTTTTTATAAATAGATGGAATCGATATTGATTTAATACCTTTTCAGAGAGCTTCTCAGGTCCAGGATCATGTTGAAATTACGAAGAACCCGGCTCTACCATTGACGATGATATCGTTGTTTCCGTTATCGATTGTTGGTAAGACTGACAATCAGATGTCATCAGCAGGATCTGATAAACAATGTCGACTAGGCTGACGCACCTTGAGACGTCGTCCCTCATTACGCCGCCAGCCAGATTGTTTCATTTCTAACGCGATGTGATCGCCAGGACGCGTATCTTGCCAGTTCAAATGGTGTGTGTGTATGTTCCCGAGGCAACTGATAGATACCCGATATTTCGCGTTGGGTCTCATTGCCCAATGGGATAACGCGACGTTGACGAGGCTGCGGTGAAGTGCCCGCCGGGATTGTCGCTGAACCGAAGTTTGCTCGAACACGTCAACGCTGCGAGCGATAGCGGACGAAATTAACCGATGATTAAGATGAGGTACCGCGGGTGCGCTGGGACTCAGCGCCCTACGTACTGTTCTCCCTTGAAGCTTTCTTAAGCTTTCGATGCGATCGAAAGATGAGCTTTCGAGGATACTCGAAGACTGGGGTAAAAAACGGGTGACGAAAAAGCAAAAGTGGGGAAATGTGTCCTGATTGATCACCTACGGCAATGGGGTCCGCCGAAAAAATACTTTGAATTTTTCGTACGTATGCGAAATGCAAAAATGAAAACTTTTTATTCTTTACATTTTTTCGAAAAAACCCTTTGTTCTCGAGTTCCAGGGGATTGCGCAAAACCGTAAGACGAAAAAGTAACATAACCTTGAATAAAAATGGGTCAGAAGATTCTCACAAAATTCTGGCACATGTAAAATAAGAAATAAAATATATTGTATTCTTATCAATTTTCCAATAAAGTCAAGAGTGTCCAAGATACAGGATCCCTACTGGAGACCAATGCGCAAATGTTCCTCACTTTTATGATTTTTTAATGATTTTCATTTTCACGATTCTTCATCTTTATGATTATGTAAACATTTTTCATAAAAAATATATTTGCTCTCATTCGTAAAGAGAATTGCGAAGGGCAGGAAGGGCTCCAGTTCCAAATATCCGGGGACTTCCTACACAGAGACAATCGTAATTCCTATTGAGAATCATTCGGTCGTTCAACTCGCAGCTCCTTCAGGCGATAGAATTCGCTGAGGACACAAGGGCAGAAGGACCGAAGGGTTATCCTTTGCCTCCTGTGCTTCGATCGGTTGGCCACGTAGCCATCCGTGAGTCAACGTTCTTGTCTCACCTCATTTCGAAACTCGCAAATCCGGATAGTTCGAGTCCCTTTCCCCGCTGCCTTTTTCAACCCTGCCAGAAGACGTCCTTGACGACGAGGGTGAACTCCCTCGTGCGTGCAAGTGCATCCATACGGGGCGACATTGGTGATCGACGTACACTGGCAAAGTTCGAAACTCAACCCTTGGCCCCCTGGATATTCTAGTGAAACACGCTGATAGAGGTGGAACTTTACCGTGAGCTTGCGCGAACAAGGGATACTTCGACTTCCGGTCGTGGTTGTACATCACGGACAAAGAACCTCTTGCTAACCTGGAATCCAGCACTGAACTACCAACTCCATTTTGTCAGCCATGATTCTTCACGAGGCCAAAAACCGAGCTTGCGGCTCAAGTTCGTTGCTAGAAAAGAATATCAGAGGACCACAATGGGGGCTGCAAGCTTGAACGACGACTGACAGCCATGATGATGATGATGATGATGATGATGATGATGATGATGATGATGATGATGATGATGATGATGATGATGATGATGATGATGATGATGATGATGATGAT
>JAPYZJ010000544.1:0-41159 GCA_030522765.1 Ophioninae sp. B BG-2022a
AAAAAAAAAAAAAAAAAAAAAAAAAAAAAAAAAAAAAAAAAAAAAAAAAAAAAAAAAAAAAAAAAAAAAAAAAAAAAAAAAAAAAAAAAAAAGGAATATCTAATACGAATATAAACATCATGAAAAATTCTCGGCCTGAGGGGAAAGAAAATACCTCGAGCCGAGAACTTTTCAGCCTCGTCTCGTGAATTATTTTCAATTTTTTTGAAATTTGAAACGGGGTTTCAAATTTGAAATTTGATACCCTGAAGAATTTCCAAAAATGTAACGGTCCCTTTCGACATATAATCGATGATACATTTCTTCTCCTTTTATTCTGTTTGTTTTTTTTTTTGTTTTTTTTTTTTGTTTTTTTTTACAGGACCGCCATACATCAGGTCTATCGGTCCGGTAAGAGCGATAGCCGGTGTGGACACCACGATAGCCTGTCCTTACTCGGGATATCCGATAACGTCGGTGGAATGGTCGAGAGGTGGGGTCGAACTGCCCCTTGACATGAGACATCGCGTGGATAACGAGGGTTACCTCACCATAGCGACGGTCGATCCGAACGACAATGGAACTTACACGTGCACCGTTAGAGCAAGATCGGGAGAAACTGCCAGCCGAGATATAAGACTCACAGTGAGCAGTAAGTCTCGATCGTTTGGCTCGGTGCACCGTGGTGACCGGTCAGAAAACACGGCAGCAGAATGAGAGTCCGAGCCTGGAAAACTTTTCTACAGACTGTAGAGATATTTTTCATCTGCCTTGGCAAACGAAAAGAAGAAAAGAAAGAAACGGTTTTTTCCACTGCGAATTCTCGGGCGCGAAAGAGACGAAGTGGCGATTGAAGAAAAAAGGGGGGGTGGATAAAAAACGATGTATCGTAAATACTCCATTCGACGAAGCTATGAAGAAATCCTTCGGGAATTTCGATTTATTTTTATCCGTTTTTTTCTTCTCGTTTTCCATTCTACGACACACGTGACTTAGAAAAGCGTATCTTTTGAAGAAGTACACCCAGAATCGCTTCCGGTTTCAATGAGGAATTAAAAGCATTACGAACATTGACATAACCTCACAAATTTTCGAAATCCGTTTTCTCAGTGTCAATTAAGTTTTCGGAGAAAAATTCGAGCATCAGTTTTTGTAGAATTCATAGAGACAGAAATAGATGTTTGAATTTTACGATAAAAATGTATCGTTCTTGAGAAATTGCGATTTTTAAATTTTGGCTATCTCTCTTGCACTCGTGTGTCACGTGGTACGTCTTCGACATGTCCTTGAGTCTTCGTTGACTGAATTATGGTGGCTAAATGATTTTACAATGTTTACTTATTTTTCTACTTACAGGTCCACCGGTTATGAGCCCTTTTGGGTTTCCACCTAATCTTCAGGAAGGCAGCCGCGCTCAAGTTACCTGCAGCATCACTTCCGGTGATTTGCCGATTTATTTCTCGTGGCTGAAAGACGGGAAACCTCTGCCGTCCTCGCTTCAAGTGAGTCTGGACGATTAACTATTTCCTTAGAATTTCGGTTCCGTTGGATCAATTTTAATTTTATTTCTTCTCGTCGGGTAACCTTCTTGAGGAATAAAAAATGAGTTTCGATTTGGACTCGGATTTGACGAGTTTGCTCTTCATCGATAATTTTAGAAGCTTAAGGCATGACGAACATCGACATAACCTCACAAATTTTCGAAATCCGTTTTCTCGGTATCGATTAACTTTACGTCGAAAAATCGAGCATCAGTCTTTGTGGAATTCCCAAAGACAGAAATAGATGTTTGAATTTTACAATAAAAATGTTTCGTCCTTGAGAAATGTGAATTTAAACATTTCAACTATCTTCCTCGGACTCGTGTGTCACGTGGTACGTTTACGACATGTCCTGAATAAAATTCGATGATTTTTCATCCACGCAAGAGAATGCTGAAAAATACTCGGCTTGAACCGGAAGCTCATACTTCAAGCCGATCAAAGTTGCAATTTGTCTCGATATTGGATCGAAACGAAAATAAAAAATTCATCGAAAAAATCCAACCCTTTTTTCCCTTCAGATCGAGGAGCGCGGTGCTGAGTTTTTCAGCGTACTGGTTTTCAAGGAATTGTTATCGCGTCACAGCGGCAAGTACACTTGCGTGGCGACCAACAGTGCGGCGAAGGTGAATCATACGGCAGAACTTTTGGTAAAAGTGCCACCGCAGTGGATCTTCGAACCGCAGGACGTGGCGAGTCTTTTGGGTAATCCGTTGAACGTCCATTGCGAAGCGAAGGGTTTTCCACCGCCGCGTATAACATGGTTGCGTGGTCGTGGAAGAACATCGAACGATTATCAACCACTGATGGATGGTCTCGACGGAAGAATAACGATATTGCCGAACGGTTCGTTATGGACAGCATCGGCAGGGCCTCAGGACGAAGGACATTACTTGTGCCGAGCGAACAACGGAATTGGATTGGGTCTCAGTAAAGTCATCTACGTTTCGGTCAATGGTAAATTCAATTGAAAAATTTTTATCAAAATTCTCAAAGATTTTCTTCACGATTCGCACATCGAAATTTGTTCTTCGCGTAGAACCAGCGAGGTTCGAGTTTCAAAGTAAAAACGTAACTATACGAAGAGGCGAATCGGTTACTCTGGACTGTACGGTGATCGGTGATAATCCGATAGAGGTACAATGGCTCCACAACAATGATCGTCTCGACACGAATGCTCTGAGGCTGAGCATAAGTCAAGTAAAGACCGATAACGGACTCAAATCTCAACTGTCGATCGGTAGCAGCGATAGACAAGATTCCGGAACGTATCGATGTACCGCTGACAACGCCTTTGGTCGCAGCGAGCACTTGGTTTATCTGGCGGTTCAAGGTACAACTTTTTTCCACTTTCCAAATTTCGTTCATGCTTAGAAACGTTAGTAAGCTTAGAATATACCAAAACGAGGTAAAGCTGAAAAGTTCTCTCGAGACGAAATTTTCTAGCTCTGGACGAGAATTTTTCAGCCTCGTCTTGCATACGCTGATTTCTTGCATACGACGTTTCTTTTTCGGGGTTTCCAGAGAGACCCGATCCACCAACGGCGTTAGAAGTGATCGAGATTGGATCGAGATCGATACGGCTCTCTTGGCGAAGATCCTTTGATGGTAACAGCCCAATTAGAAATTACGTGATACAGTATCGTTCGATGCTTCACGGTGGCGTTGACGAGTGGGATCCCGCAAAAACGCACAATGTCACCTTTACGCCAGGTTCATCCGGAGTTTCTACTTCTGCCAATCCAACGTCCAATGGTCCGTATTTCTACCTACCTTAATATTCAATGTTAGCCTTTTCTTCCGTTTTTAACCGGAAGCGATCGTGCGCGCGACTCTTTAGGATTATCTCGATACGACAACAACGGCGATGATCAGGAAATCGCATTGGTCGCCGGATTACACCCGGCCGTTACTTACACCTTTCGCATATTCGCGATAAACTCGATCGACGCGAGTGAACCGACGGACCCAGTCGTCGCGAAAACTCAAGAAGAAGGTGAATTACAATCGATCGTGCATTGTTTTCTTCTGATTGTTTTTCTATCAAGTATTTTCATATAATTCGTGTTTTCAGCACCGACGGAACCGCCACAAAACGTCAAAGTCCAATCGGCTGGTCCTGGTGAATTAATCGTTCATTGGCAGGTATATCGTGATCGAGAAAAAATTATTTTTCGTTTATGTTGATTCTACGAAGTCATTCCGTCGTTTTTCTCGCTCAGGCACCCCCTAAAGAGTCTTGCAATGGTGATCTCCTCGGTTATATAGTCACCTGGTCAGAATACTCATCATCGACGTCCGATGGTGTCAATCAGAGCAAAAGCCTCACCGTTAATGGTTGGGCCACCACAAAAGTACAACTCACGGGGCTTAGAAAATTCACCAAGTACGATATCACGATTAGAGCCTTCAACAGCATTGCAAGCGGCCCTGCCAGTCCGTCAATCGTTGGTACCACTCAGGAAGGAGGTACGAAAATTGGGCTGGTGAAATCCAAACTTCGATCGACCAGAAATTTCAAAATTCGGAATTTTAATAGTTCGAAAATACAAATTTTGTAAAGGTTTACGAAACTTGTTTGGGTTTGTTTGGGATCGTTAGTTTGATTAAAAATCGACCAGAAGGCTCAAAATTCCGAATTTTAATAGCCCGAAACTACATATTTCGTAAAGGTTTACGAAACTTGTTTGGGTTCGTTAGTTTGATTTGAAACCCTTGATTTTAAACAAACCCAAACTTCGATCGACCAGAAAGCTCAAAATTTCCAATTTTAATAGCCCAAAACTACAAATTTCGTAAAGGTTTACGAAACTTGTTTGGGTTCGTTTGGGTTCGTTTGGGTTCGATAGTTTGATTTAAAACCCTTGATTTTAAACAAACCCAAACTTCGATTGACCAGAAATCTCAAAATTTCCAATTTTAATAGTCGAAACTACAAATTTCGTAAAGGTTTACGAAACTTGTTTGGGTTTGTTTGGTTTCTCTTCTTTCACTTTAAACCCTTGATTTTAAACAAACCCAAACAAACCGAAAATTTACGAAATTTGTAGTTTCGGTATATTCAAATTCGGAATTTTCTACCAGGGAAGATAAAAAATGAACATTTTTCTTTGTAGAAGATGATGAATAAAACTTCGGCCGAGAAGTTTTCACCCTCGCCGTATGTTGTATTCGCGTGGATTGGTGTCCGCTATATACACGCATAAAACTTCGAAAAGTTCTATAATAATTTTACAACTTTCTACTTCGGCCTTTACAGTCCCGGAGGCGCCGCCGACGCAAGTAACTTGCACCCCATTGTCTTCCCAGAGCGTCAAAGTATCCTGGAGCGCACCGCCGCCTCATCTTCACGGTGGAATAATTCTGGGATACAAAGTATCCTACAGGCCGGTACCGACTGACAACAGTGAGTATACGCGATATCGATATCGATTTCCATCGATATCGGGAGGTATTGAAACCTTATGACCTTCCAACTAACTTCCTTCCTTCCAACTTCCTTCCTAATGACCTTATGACCAAAGAACTTGGAAGGAACAAACTGGGCAGAATATTTCTTCAAAATTCTCTCGAAACGTTATCTTTCCTGTTTCCTTCGTTGATAAAACTGAAAATGTTTTTTTGCAGTGGAAATATCGACGGTAGGCGACGTCAAACGGATATCCAACGAAGAAACGTTTCTTCACACGTTGTACAAATACACGAATTATTCGATAAGAGTACTCGCGTATACCGGGGCAGGTGACGGAGTCCTGAGTCCGCCAATATTTTGCACGACCGAGGAAGATGGTAAAATCTTCAGTTATTTTTCTTACCTTTAGAAAATCAATAACCAATGAGGAAATCGATATTCGTTCGATATTGTTAATAATTATATTGATAATAATAAATATTGTTAATATTGATAATAATCAATATTATTAATATTGATAACAATAAATATTGATAATAACCAATATTATTAATATTGATAACAATAAATATTGATAATAATCAATATAATTAATATTGATAACAATAAATATTGATAATAATCAATATAATTAATATTGACAACAATAAATATTGATAATAATATTGAGCAACAACAAAACCGATTTCTCATAAGCGCTAATCAAGTTTCACATCGAGCCTCCACCAATAATGTATAAATTTAAAAAAAAACTGTTATTTCGTAAAATTTTCAGTTCCCGGTCCTCCCGCGGGAATAAAAGCGCTCGCTCTAACAGCTGACAGCATATTGGTATCATGGCTTCCGCCTTTGCAACCGAACGGCCAAGTTTCGCAATACACGGTTTACAGCAAAGAGACCGGTGCGAGCAGGCACAATTCCCACACGATGCACGAACCGCCGACTCTCCCGACGGATACGTTAACGATGGAACTTCGAGGATTGACGGAGCGTCAACTTTACGAATTTTGGGTGTCCGCCACGACGGGACTCGGCGAGGGTGAACCTACGACCGTTGTCACGCAAACGACGAATACTCGCGGTAAAAAAGACATCCCAATGTGATATTGAAGATTTCCGCTTGAAGATCAGCGAAAGAATGGTTTTACGAGGAAATTAGAGGAAGAAATTATGATCTGTTATGTTTCATAGCTCCGGCACGTGTCGCATCGTTTTCTCAACTTCTCCGGCGCGCTGTCAAGTCATCCGTAACTCTCTCCTGTCTAGTCGTCGGAAATCCAACACCCCGACCGATCTGGACTTACAAAAATACGCAAATCTCCACCGGACGACATTACGAGATTACCGACGACGGTCATCTGAACATTCATGGTAAATACATTTTTAGAAAAGAAAAGTCACCGGGTTTCAATCCGCAATCATCGAAAGCAAGTTTCAGTGCAACGTTGGAGATTCGTAACCTTCCTTCGTTTTGGCAGGTCTCGAGCAATCGATCGCTGGGAATTACACATGCTCCGCCAGCAATCTCTTCGGCGACGACTCGATAACGTACACCCTTGTAGTAGTAATGCCTCCGCGAGCGCCAATTCTTGAGCTTCAATACACCACGACTCACAGTATTAAATTCCGTTGGAATCACCCGGAGAACGGTGGCGCGACGATACAGGGTTACGTTCTAAGCTACAAGAAGGACCAAGGCGGTTGGGAAGAAATAGCCCTTTCGCCGGAACAAACGGAATTCACGCTGAGCGGTCTCAAGTGCGGATCGTCGTATCTGGCTCATCTAACCGCGCATAACAGAGTCGGTACAGGCGATCCGAGCTCGTTGATCAGCGCCACCACTAAGGGGACCGGTGAGACCCCGGAAATTCCATTTTTTCTTCAATTGGAATATTCAACCGATTTATTCATTTTATTTGGTTCAAACAAGAAATAATTTTTTTACATACTTTTTTAGATCGATGTTTTGTCACTTATGTACAAATTAGCCTTAATTAACTTCGTTTTTGACGAGAGTTGACACGAAGATACGATTATCACAATTATAGAAACACAAGGAAAGACTGAAAAGTTCTCGGCCCAAGTTTTATGACTCGTCAATTCTTTCTTTACTTGCTAAATCCAAGAACTTTTCAGCCCTTCCTTATACATATTAATTTCGATTCGTCGTTTGATTTCTTCCGAAGCAAGGACTCCCAACTTCCGTCCCTATACCGTATCGAATCCGTATCGGATATAGTCTTTTTATTTATCGCGTACGTACATCCATTTCACATTATTTCTTCGCAACCGCTAAAGTTCCTACCAGCGAAAAATCCAACGGTACATTCTCGTCCGTTTTAGCACCCCCATTACCGAAGGAGCGTGAAATAGTCGGTGTGAATTCAACTTCGGTTCGGCTGAATTTACTCTCGTGGCCTAACGGCGGTTGTCCGATACAGTACTACACCGTGGAATATCGACGTCGCGTAAACACCGAGCCTTGGATATTGGTGGCGAGTAAAGCGACCGAGAATCTTTTGATTCGCGATTTGAAGCCTGCCGCTTGGTACAGCTTGCGTTTGACGGCTCACAACGACGCGGGCGCGACGCAAACGAAAATGGAATTTGCGACGACAACTTTAAGCGGAATAAGCATAGGACCGCCCAACGATTTAATAATGGATGACGATACGGTTCGAAGTCCACCCAATCACAAAGTCCTCTACGTCGTAGTTCCACTAGTGTGCGCCGTCGTCCTGATCTCGGCCGTCGTAGTTGGCTACGTAATGCTAAAGCGTAACGGCAGAACGAGCTATCTCGGCGAAATAATGCCCGGACAACAACAAACCGGCCTCGGTATCGGCCAACAAGCCCAACATCAATCTCATCATCACATGTCCAGTTGCATGTCAACGGTCCAACTAAAATCAACCGCCGAACGAGAGAATCGACGGAATCATCAAGTTTACACTAGTTCACCCGTCAAACAGGACAATCACAAAACCGGCAACGATCACGGCTCGGAAATGTACGAGATCAGTCCGTACGCGACTTTCAGCGTGCCAGGACGCGAAAATCGATCGGTCACCACCGCGACCCTCGACTACACGATGCAATTCAAAACTTTTGGACATCTCGAGAACGAGGACATCAATACGATCGATTACGAGAGAACGAGCGTTGATTTCGAAAGGTACAGTTCTGATTTCAATCTCATTCGCACTGGGGTTAAATGTCACGTCGATGTTACTCGTTCAAGTTTTAACGTAAATAAAATTCCTAAAGTCCGCCATTTCCCAATTGGGTAACCCGCCTCTTTTCATGAAAAAATCTCGGTATAGCAAGAAAAATTGGCAATTACCTCGAACAATAATTACGTATGTAAAAAACAAATTTAATCGTTATCCGTAACCTCACTTTTTTACTCGCGTACAGATCGAAAACTCCACGATGGCACAAACAACGTTACTTCCCAAGCATCGCCGAGGCCGAAAGCAAAATGCGCTCCAGCCGCCAAGGTTCCGGAAGCGACACATCCGGGAGCCCTTGCGGCGAATGCGCAGGTCCGAGTTATAGAGTTCCGGTGAAGCCCTGCAGAGGTAAAGTATTACGTATTGACTTCAGAGTCGAAAAAAGAAAATACGAAATTCGTTATAATAAGAATTATTATTTATTTGTATTTTAGATATCAATAATTATAATAACTATTAATCTCAAACTTAATACTTCATATATCTTAAATCTTATCTCATCTTAAATTATAAATATCTTCATAACCTCAAACTTCATATATCCAAATGATAGTAATTCATTATTAGTTACAGTAAAACTATCAATTATTACTAAAATTGGCCTGGGAAACATTTTATTGGTATTATTACTATCAATATTGATTCGAGTTATTAGTCATTTTTTACGACATTAAAGTTTATATGTATGAAACGAAAGTTCTTCTTTCGCTTTCATTTCGACGTTTTCTTCGTCATTGAAAATTCGATAATGAAAATATGGATTGCTGATATCTGATGAGTATCCTAAAACGCTTTTCAATAGATTATCATAAATATTGCCAGGAAGAAAATTTCGGGTCCAACGATGCACTCGTCAAGGTCACGAGGACGTAGAAAATAGAAAATTGACTTAAAAACCCCGAACTGAATAAAAAAGTTGAAAAAATAATTCGACGCCCAAAAGAGGTTCGACAATGAAATCGTGTAATTGAGAATAGTCGTTTGTCGCAGATGTTTTCTCTCGGGGCGTCGAATCTAGTACGGAATCCAACAACGAGGGATCGCCATCGCTCGGCAGACGACGCAGTCGACAGCCGAGCCGGTCCACTCGCAGGTAGCCAAGGTTTGTCTGTTTCCAAATAGCAATCAGTCCATATTTATTGTTTCTTTCAGTTCGGTCGCTTATGCCCTATTCACAATCTAGCGTGATCATCAAATTTTTCTTCCTCAAAATTCAACTGAAAACTTTTCTTGGACAAACACGTTCGCGTATAAAAAAAAGTTGAAGTTATGTTTTGGGGCCGATGAGATTGGGAATCACGCTAAGACTTACCGTCGTTATTTCATCTCTACATCTACCAGCGTAAATCACAATTGCTACCTTTATCTCAGAGCGGATTAAGACTTTCGTGTGACTATGAAAAAAAAAACATATCTTCCTATCTTCTATTGTCAAGATTCACCGATACTCCACAATCGACGAATCGAAAAAGAAAATGTTTTTTTTTTCGAAGTAACATCAAAGAAAAGTGACCCTTTTTTGCGACGATTACAATCGATTTGAAGTTTAACGTTTTCTATTTCTTCACGATGCACACAGTTCGGTGGAGGACATGACGCTTTTACCACCGAGCGGATTCAGCGACAGTCGAGAATTGAGCGAGGCGGAATGCGATCGCGATCGTGATCGGGACAGCAGAGAATGGCAGGGTTTGTCCATTGCAACTCGTCACGGTGGCAGTCTTGGCAGACTTCCCATAGAAGCAGTCGAGACCATGCTGGCAAGGTGTGACCCCTACGAACATACCCATACCCTTTGAAATATACATTTTTTTTTTTGAATTATCGCAAAATCGTGAAAATTCTTACTCGTTTCGAGTTTCTGAGATCGCTGATTACGAATCCGCTATCAGATTTTGCGGAATTCAAAAATCGCGAACGTGGAAACGTAACTTTAAGAGAATATTGATGAAAATATTTACTGAGGGATTTTTGGGGTCGCTGATTACAAATCCGCTATCAAATTTTCGAAATTCAAAATAACGGATCCAAAATGGCGACGGGCAAAAACGCCATAACGCTAAGTAACTTTCGTCAATATTCTCGTAGACGTTTTTCCCTCCGCGAACTTAGACCCGCTATTTTGAATTTCGCAAATCTGCGTACGAAATCTTAATCAGTTATTTTATAAACTAATACCAAATTTAAAGTTATTTCCTTGAATAGATTCTTCAGAAACAAATTTTTCCGAAATAAACGTCATTTTTCTAGTTTGTTTATCCATAAATATTGCATTATAAACAATTATACCAATTAAACCGTATTTTGAAAATTTTTTCGTCACTATAGTTATTAAAGAACGCAAAGAACCGGATGTAAAATACGTTAAGAAGTGAATAAGTGAAGTGAAAATTTCAAAGGAATCAAGGTGTTAACGTGGATTATCACCATTCTTCGAACGATTAAGAAATAAGAAGAAACGAGAATGTCGAATGGAAATTCAACATCTTTGGCACTGCAGGTATCAGCAGCGGAAGGAGCAGGAGAGACAAGAATTCACGATACACGTATGATCGAAAAAGTGCCCGAGCGAGGCAACTGACGAAGGAATCTCATCGGAAAGAGAAAGCAGTAATCCAAGCGGGTCTCAGGAAACTGCCAAAGAATTGCCATCGCCGAGGGGATGCAAAGGGGACGATAAAGACGGCGAAATGACACGGTCGATTAGACGAACGTAAAAGTTTATTAGCACAAGTGCTCTAGGGGAAAAAAAAGAATAGTACACGTATCAGTTGAGTTGAATCCTTGATCAGATCCCACTCACGTAAATAGGCAATATCTTTTTATCGACTTTTTTTCATTCGAGTAGAAAAACTTGAAATTCGAAAAAATGACTTTTAACGCTATTCGAAATAATGCGAAAAAAAAACGAAACTCGACGATAACGATTGCACAAATAGTCGACGCGTTTTACGGAATTTTCTCGTAGAATCGATATAACGCGATAATCGATCGCGTTTCTTTCCGTTGCGCCGTGTCTCCCATTTTTATCGGGAACGAGAGGAAGAAAAAAAAGTCTCGTTTGTAAATATCCGTTTAGCTTACGAAAGAAAAAAAAAAAGAGCGATCGTGTGTCTCGACACCGGAAGTGACATTCCGCTTCACTGAAAATCTCAAAATGTCGCAAAGCCCTCGACGTTTCTAGGGACAAAAAGAGCCGAGCTACCGTTAACGAAGAACGTCGAGGGATCGACCGATAGATCTGATAAGGAAAAAAAGCAGTCAATGGACGATTATAGTCGATCGAAGAGTATTAAGTTTTTCGTTGTTTCGAAAGATTTGTAATAAGTTGAAAAAGAAACTTTTACGCAGGACTTGTGAAAAGGAACAATTGAAGGATTTCGAGTGTTTCTGAAATGAGTTTTCGAGGATAATCATTTTTTTTTTTAGATGCAATTTCGGCCTAGAAAAGTTCAACTTTGAAACTTTCAAGAATTTCGCTGCATCGTTTTCGAGAAGGAAAATATAAAAGTGATATTCGATACGAAACTGTGCCAAATCGCTGACACGATAATTCTTTTATTTTTCCTCGATGTGGTAGAATTTTTCGGTGGTTCAAAGTTGAACGTTGCTCGGTCGTTTGTACGTTGAAAAAAAAAAGACCTTCAATCTTCATCAATGAAAGGCTGAAGCCTCGGGAACGGTAATCGTTGCGCGTGAGGTTAAAATTATCAATCGTAAACTGCCATGCAATAAGGGCTCGAAACTTCCGGAGCACTAAAAAAAAAAATCCGAACCATTGCGACTCTCGCATTGTCACGGCACGACTGCCCTTATGCCGATCCGCTCCTCCAAAACCCTACACTCCCGCGAGTTTTATTACGCGCAATTACTGCCAATACACTTACGAATCTCGGAAGAAAATACAGAAAAAGCCAAAAAAAAAAAGTGAACAGCGAAATTTCATTCAGGAAGCCATCAGGCAGATCGCCCGGCCGAAAAAAAAGATCCTCGCGACGACGATCAACTGCGTTACTTGTTTTTTTTTTTTTTCTATCACTGACGCGTATTTATTGTTAATATTGATTTGCGTCACGGTTTCGGAATTCAAAGTGATTTCGATCGTGATACAATTTCGAAGGATTTTCATCCAGTTTTGACCATTCGGAAAAAAAAAACATCGATCGTGCTGAACGAGCGCGTTTGGGTATAACCCGTTCACCGAATACGACAGGAATAACATAATCCTCATAAGAATGAAATATAATTACGATGCGTTCCGTTTTTGAGTACTTTGATATATGAACGGTAGAAAGAAAATATCTCGTTGTACAAAATGATTTTATTAAAGTGAATCTTTTGAAAGTTTACTCGATCGGTATACTTGAATTCCAGCGTCTATCCAATTATAACCCATCCCTTCGATCGTCGCATCGAACCGACCTAAACTTCCGGTAACCGACCTAACTTCCGGTAACGAGAAAAAAAAGAAGCGATGACCGATCAGAAGCGTCGCTTCTATCACCGACCAAGAAATTCTATTCGCATACTCTATCACCTTAAAATATGCATTTATTTATATTGTACGATAAGTCGGATAATACATACAGAATCGGCGAGATTCCACGCAATCCCAAAGTTTGAACTTGATCGCGATATAAACCCTCTCTCTCTCTCTCTTTCTCTGTGTAATTTTTCCATCGACGCTCCGTTTCGTCCGATCGTGACGTACAAAAGAAAACTACCCAGCACTTCTTTCGTTCCCCGGCCCCGTGCGCACATTTCCCGTTCGTTCGGAAATCGCCCTCTCGAATCCTCGATCAAGAATCCAATTGCCCCTTAACACTTTTACATAACTTACGATACACGAAACATATCTCATTGGGGAATCTCCATAACGAAAATCTAGGGGATAACGAGCTTTTTCGAGAGTTGCGATTTCGATTGCGTCGAAGATGATGAATAGCGATCACGAGGTTTTTCGCGAATCCGGAACAGGAAGCTGGAGAGAATCGATCGATCGAGGCGATTCTGTGCGTTTTCCCCATCCGGAAGAGAAGTAACGGAAGGGGGATGAAGAGAGGGCGAAAATCGCTCGGTAATCAAATCCGCTAAGTACTGAGGTTCAAAGTACGCGAAAACGTTCCCGAGTTTGTGAATTCATTTCATCCTTCGGTACGAGGATCCTCCCAAGGACAATTGGAAGATTGTTACGAAACGGAAATTCGTCGCGACTTTTTCACCTCGTGTTCGACGCACTCTCCACTTCCACCTTCCGAACCGTTTCCACGTCGCGAGACTTTCCGTTAATTTTTCAGCGAGACGAGATCCGAGCGCGCACTACCGGCGCAAGAAAAATGTTTTTTTTTTTCACGACGAGTCGTGTACATCCAACGTCGAATGTGTCGTTCCGGCTTTTTACTACGGTGCGCAATTTTCTTATGCACCCCGTCTCCATTTCTCGCCGTTGCTGAATTTCGTCATTTCTCGACCGCTCACACCGCAAGTACCGATACCCACGCGGCCATTGACGTTCTCCGGTGTCGCGAATATACTCTTCTTCACGACGCCCTTTTTTGCCGACTGCAAGAAATCAAACGGCGTTATTACGGAATTATTATCATTTGAAGCGATTTAGGACGGATTATTTAATTTCGTGATTAATGCTAGTCAATGATAAATAATTGAAGACGATAAATACAAACGATTAGATTACGAAAAATCTCATATCTCCGAATAAAAAACAATTACAAATGATTTCATTAATTAATTGAACGAAATTCTGAATTTTTTGCTAACCTTAGATGTGAACGCGATCCACTTGTTCTTCTCCTGTTCCCGCTCCTCCTCGAGCTCCTTGAAACGTTGTAGCTTCTTTTGCTTCTTCTTCTTAAGGTATTCTCGCTGTTTATTGGGATCAGAGCCGGCTACCGCAGCAGCTTGTAATTTCCTGCCAAAAGACAACACTATGATGCCTGTAGAGAGTCATCTCAGAGAGAAGAGGAGGGCGTTGGATGGTAATAAGAATGCTTTTAGTTTCTCGCGCTTTACGGCAAAATTGATTCTCTTCGAGTTGTGTAAACACAATTTTCGTCTTCATTTTTCATTTCATTAGGATTTGTTATTAGGTTTTCATCTTTTGGTCAAATTTGTTATCACTATGTTAGAACCTTCAATTTGGACTTTTCAGTATCAAGAGCTGCAATTTTCAAGCTTCAATTTGACATTTGTAATGGGAATTACGAGATTTTCCATTTGCCAAAAAAAAAAAACAAACGCTTGGACGAAAAATTGAAGCGTTGAAAAACCTGCGAATTCGCTTAACTGTTATCACGTCGTTATTCAACCATGAAAAGTCCAATTTATCAAGTGTTTATCCGCTTCGCTTCGATTTACAAAAAACCATGCGTATGTTTTGCTTTTTACCTTCTCCTGAATTTCAGCGGCGAGGGACGATTATGAAATTGGGTAAGAGAGCGTACAGTTGGCGGAAACAAGTTTCGTCGAGAAGTACGGACATACAAGGAATGTGGGAAGAAAACGTGGGATTAATAGCGGAAGCATGGAATTCATCAACACACTCGATACTATCGTTATCTTTACCATCACCGTCATTTATCATTGTCAGGACCCTCTACTTTGATATTTTCATTATTGAATCCTACCGAACTTACTTCGACTTTTGATCGACCCAATCCGAGGCTGGCCTCTTCGCCGCCGACTTCAGTTGATTCAACATCGTCACGTCTGTGTTTTTGTACTCGTTGAACGTTACGTGGACAGTTCCGTCCTCGCATATGAGGTCTATCGTTGCCTCGTAGTATCTGAGCGGTAAATTCAACTTGGTATAGCGGACAAAACAATTTTCCAATAACGGGTTGATGGAAGCATCGATCGAGTCGGTGGAAATAAAAAGGAGTTTTGCAAAGTCGATTAATCGAAAAAAATGAAAGTTTTGGAGTTTGTTAATCAATTGACAAGAAATAAAGGAAGTTTTGTCGGGTCATTTATCAATTGTGAAGAAATAACGAAATTTATGCAGGATCGGTCATAAATTTGAAAAATCTGAGGCCTAATAGAACTACTGAAAATCAAAAGACGTTATGCGGACAAAATTTATATCTTGCCTCGGTTTTGGTTCGAAAGGTGAAATTAGGTAAACTTAAAGTTCTAAAAAGCATAAAAATAACATAAAACACAAAAAAATACATATATACAAAACTATTGAACTGACTTGTTATCCTCGCTCCACGGTGCCATACACTGGTCTCCAACTTTCCATTTGTTAGCAAGAACGGCAAGAAGAATCGGATCCTGCGCATCCATGCCATTGGACTGCCTTTTCTCTTGCTGTTGCGACTTTATCAGGTCATTGGATAACTCTATCACTTCCTCAAGGTCTATCTTCAATTTCAGTAGCTCCTCGTTCGTCGGATCGGTTGTGAGAGCCGCTTCTACCTAAATCACAACATAGCTTCGTTTCATGCGGAGAACTCTTGCGTTCCTACTTATGCTTGTACCGTTCTCATGGAAACTGTCCGTTTTGGACGTTGAAAGCAAAATGCACTCATTGAGTAGAAATTTAATAAACTATTCGACGCTGGGAAAAATGAAAAAATTGGTCATAGATCGGATACGGATGCTTTTGCTAAAGATAAGCCTGAAATTTTCCCTGAGCTAAAAATGAAGCCCAGAACGGGGGATTTTCTTTTCCAATGCTACTTCTCGCACTAGACTGCAATTTTGACAATTTTTAGGTTAAACTCGCGCAGACTTCGATCCATCCTTAAATTCAAATAAAATCATCGTAAAACGTCACGAATGTCGGCGTTATCTCCAATGACTCAAAAATTTTGTAATTCGATGGAAAATCAACGGGAATGAAAGGAACAAGGAACGAGATTACTTGATTTCCGCAAAAATAATAAATTTCCGAAACTGCGTGTTTTTCTCTTAGACTTAGGACAAAGATGAAAAATTGTCGCTGGAGTTTGGCGTGTCAAGGTTAATGTACGAATCGTTTTGTGCTTGCCTGCTGAAGCTGGAGCTTGTAATTCTGTAATTCGTCCATGATGAGACGGGCTCGTGATGATCCTGGATGATAGAGAGTTATTGAAATTTCCTGGACGCGATTATGAGAACGTCAATTCCTCGTCGGATTCGTACCAGATTAAAAAAAATTGATTTAGTCCGTACAGACTTAACTCAGTCGTCGAATCCAACTAACACATATGTACGCCTCATTGCCTCTTTACGACGGAATACTCTGCGCGCATCCACACATAAACTCGCGTTTACATGAAAAGAGAAAAAAATGGGGGGGGGGGGTAGTTGACACGCTCGTGAAAATCGTCCGGCGCAATTTCCCTATATTTTCTCTTGGGTCAATGAAACTGTCGCGATCCTAGATACTTATCCAGGATGACCAATTCTTCGTGCGCATCAAACTACGAAGTTGGTATTTCCGGCGTCCGAACGCCAGAACGGGAGATCTTTGAACTACATATATGTGACATTGAAATATTCGACTGCAGCGCCGCTACCAGCACGGATTTCGTGTCTACTTTTAAAGGACGCTTCGTCCACTCCAGGAAGTATCTTTCTATGCACATCTGACTTCGCTGTCCGCGGTCAACTTCACTCGAAACGAGCATTTGAAAAGTTACAGTTGTATTTCCAGCCTACGAGAGATCTCCCGAAACGAGAATTTGAAAATTAACAATTGTCCTCCGCGCCCGGCTAACTTTGTCGATCCCCGTGGTATTTTAATTCGGAGCACGGATCGGAACGAAAATATTTAGGATTATACGTAAGGTAAGCAGACATCGACTCAAACTTCATTTTTGAAACCGTTTTAAAATTCACGCATCGCGTCCAAATTCTACTCTTTCAAAGATGCCGTGCGTCAACGGATATGTCGAACGATTCGTTTCGATCTTTTATTCTTGATGTACATCCGTACACAAAAACAATCGAACTTTACAAAACAGCCTTTTCTACTGTCGTCCTTGAAAAAAACATTTTCTTGGCTATTTAAGAGTCAGTAGATTAATCATTCGTTTTTAAAGTTATAGTTGAAAAATGAGCGACGACACAGTCCGAGTCGCCCTCAGGATCAGACCACTGGTCCCTACAGAAGTTGAGAGAGGGTGCCAGATGTGCGTTAACGTTGTTCCTGGTGAACAACAAGTACAAGTGAGTAACGGCGAGAAATCCTTTACTTTCAATCATGTCTTCGGACCTGAGACTGATCACGACGAATTCTACAACACGGCGGTGCGCAACACAGTATGTCAAATTTTCAAAGGTAATTTCTTCGAATCCCTCTTTTTTAGAAGCAATTTTATAGTTTTTACATATAAAGAATTTTTATTTTTTAATTTTTTTATAAAGAATTTTAAAATAAATTTATTAACGTCCCCGTTAATGTTACTCTTTTTCCAGTATTTCTGAACTCACGGATAAATGTCAATGATTACTTTCAGTATTAGACAGGATCGACAGCAAATGTTTGACGTGTACGAAACAAACGAACGTTTACCGAAAATGATTCATTTTTCATAATTATGTATTCTTTTTTTTCCCGTTGTTTTTAATATGTATTCTTATTTGGGAGGAGACGAATCAAACGAATCGAAAATCATGAAAATCGGTCCAGCAGATCTCGAGTTATAAGTGTTGTAACACAAACCCGACTTTCTTTTATATATATAGATTTATTCGTATGTACAGGAATAAGCTTACGTTTTTTTTATTGCTTTTTATGAAAATAACCCGACGTTGTTTTTCAGGCTACAATGTGACCATTCTTGCGTACGGACAAACAGGAAGTGGCAAGACGCATAGTATGGGTACTAATTACAAAGGAGAAGGAGCAATGGGTGTGATACCTCGTGCGGTTAACGAAATATTCGACACCATGAGGTCTAGATCAGACCATTCGTACAAAGTGAGAGTTTCTTTTATGGAGTTGTATCAAGAGCAGCTGTACGACTTACTCGCGGATAAGCAAAGAAGCGAAAGAATAGTTGATATAAGAGAGGACGTTAAGGGAATAAAAATAGTCGGTTTAACAGAGAAAGAAGTGAGAAACGCAGAGGAAGCGTTAGAGGCGCTGAGTCAGGGTTCGAGCGAGAGAGCGACCGGTGCGACCGCTATGAATTTGCAAAGCAGTCGCAGCCACGCGATTTTCACGATCGTTGTACACCAAACGAAACGCGACAATCCGAACAGCGCGACAACGTCAAAATTCCATCTGGTAGATCTGGCGGGCTCGGAGCGCAGCAAAAAGACTCAAGCGACAGGGGAGCGTTTCAAAGAAGGCGTTAACATAAACAAAGGCTTGCTGGCGCTCGGTAATGTTATATCCCAGCTAGGCGAGGGTGGTTCAGCCGCTTCTTACATCGGTTATCGAGATAGTAAATTGACACGCTTGCTTCAAGACTCGCTGGGTGGCAATTCGATGACTCTGATGATCGCTTGCGTCAGCCCGGCTGATTATAATCTTGACGAAACTCTGAGTACTCTTCGATACGCCGATCGCGCTCGCAAGATAAGAAACAAGCCTATCGTTAATCAAGATCCGAAAGCTGCTGAAATAAATCGCTTGAACGGCCTCGTCCAAGAACTTCGCTTGGCTCTCGCCGGGCAAGGAAATCTTGGACTTTGTCCACCCGAACACGCCGAACTCCAAGAAAATATACGCGTTTTGCAGCGCACCCTTCGTGAACTAACCAACCAGCTGAATACCAATCTCATCGAAACCGTTAACATGCACGAGCGAGCCGAGCTCGCTGAACAAGCCAGCGAAAGCATGATACTCGCGATGTCGAGGATACTCGAAGATTTCGAAGAGGTTTTAGCCAAACTGGATGAAAACTTACCGGAACACGCACTCTTGAAACCCATTTACAAGAAGCTGCTGGATTTGCGCGACCATCAAACAAAAACCGCCGAAGAGATACATCAACACACACTGACAGCGATGTGCTCGATCGATGAGTCAAGGACTGGCGAATCCAATTCCAGTAACGCTTCGTGCGATGATAATCACAGCACCGATACAACCTTCGCCGTCGAGGATGAAATCGATCACGAAACCTCGGGAACTGATCTCGACGAGAAACACGCCGAGCACACGTTGCGCCAAGTTGAACGGAATCAAGAAGTTCAAAGCATAAACCGTACACTCGCCATCAAAGAAGAACTCGTTTCAACTTTACTCAAAAACGCATCTCAAATCGCCGAACAATCCAAAGAATTGGAACACATAGAGAACGAACTGAAGACTTTGCAGGCCGAGAAGGAAGAACTCTTGCAGGCCCTACGGAATGCACAATCGAACAACGTAAGCGCCAAATTGGCTGCTACCAGACGCAAAAAGGTTCAAGAGCTTGAGAAAAAAATTAGCGAATTGACCCGCAAGTGCACCGAGCAATCGAAAATGATAAAGAAAAAGGAAAAATCAGACGATCAGATCAAGAATCTCTCTAAGGAGATACAGTCGCTTAAACAGGCAAGAGTCAAACTAGTAAGGGAAATGAGAAAGGATGCGGAAACTTTCGGCAAGTGGAAACGCGCCAGCGAGCGTGAAATCTACAAACTCAAGGATCAAAATAGAAAGAAACAGAACGAAATGTCGAAATTACAGTCGCAGCACGATAAGCAACAAACCGTCTTAAAGAGAAAAATGGAAGAAGTATTCGCCATAAACAAAAGACTCAAAGTAAGCAAGAAGTATCGCGTGTTTCGCCTGAGAAATAAAAGAAAAATCGATTCACGCAATTTTTTTTTATTTCTTAGCTCGACTAGAAATATAAGTGATATTTACTGCAACGGTTTCATGATAAGAATTATATTGAATTCTAGGAAAAATATGGCACCGCAGTGAAGAATAATCGGCAGCAAGAATTGCGGCTTCAAGCTGAGCAGAGAATCACGGAACTCGAGGAAGAGCTGGAATCCTACAGAGAAAGGTGCGAAAGACTGGAGGAACAGGTAAACATACAACAAAATTGAGGATCCATGTAGATTTTCGAAAATCCCGAAGAAAATTTCGAGCTCACTGATGAGAGCAAAATAATCAAGACTTTTCTCGTTACAAGCTCTCGGTGCAGGTGAATTCGTCGCAAAATAAAGAAAAGAAAAAGGCGGCCAAAGGATCGCGAACTCGTCAAATGTTGGATCTTTACGAGTACGACTCGTCGTACCACATAACGGACGAGAGCTTTTGCGAGGTTGACGACAACAATGATCCGGACTGGAAGAAAACTCCACTGTACAGACGAATCCAAAAAGTGGTACGTAACGTTTCGTAGAACAGATCATCAAAGTCCCAAGAACAAGAAAAGTAGACAAAAAAATTATTTTTAGCTGTTTTCGGAATTTCTTGACCTTTGGACAGATATTCCGTTCCTTCCTCAAACTTGAGTTGGCTACTTTTGCATAAACGCTAATTTGCGCCACTGTATGTTTTCTTCTTTCAGCGCAACACGAGAAGTCGCGCTAACGACGTTTCCGCAGCCAAGAGGACTTCGGACGGTGACGTCAAGTGCTCCTGCAAGACTCAATGCTCGACGCGTCTTTGCTCCTGTCGAAAGATCGGCATAAATTGCTCCAACTGCAACTGCAATCCGGAATTGTGTCAGAACAAGGACAGCGGGAACGTGAGTGAAGCGACTAGATCGATCGATCGCAAAATAAAATTGCACGAAAATTCGAAATCGTACGAAGCCCTTAACGATTGATAATTAACGACGCACTCTTTCTCCCTAACAGGTCCGACAAACTCTCTTCACCGATGTCACTGAAGAAAATGATGAAGAGGCTGATCCGTCGAAGCGCCCCAGGTGAGACCCAAATTCGAGTTCTTTTCTCCGAGGAAATATCAAAATGTTCATAATGTTTTCGTTTCGCAGGCTCACAACGTAGTAACGTCATTCTCATGGACTGTTAATACTCCGTAGATGTCATGTGGTCATCCGGGCCGCGCTCGGGTTATTTTTTCTGACTGCAACCAAATCTCTTTTATAATTATGTAATTGACGGAGGGGGGGGGGGGGGTAGAACGATTTGTAAATAACTCGTCAACAAGGCAATTTTAATTATTCGGCAAACTGTACAGACTGAAGTAGGCTCTATCCGTGGAGTCGCAAAGCGGAATTTTCTTTTTTACATATCGACAAAATAAAATACGTGCTTGAGTCTGTGCTTTGTCATTTACAATCAAGCATGTCGAAGGTCGGTTTTACGATGTTGCTCAGGTCCAGCTAACCTGTCCGACCCTCGAAATGATTACGAACATTTTTTGATGACTTTTGGTGAAGTAGAATTGTTATCTATTTTGTTCCTTTTACTTTGACTTCCGGCGAGTCACGGTCGGATTTCTCCACGGAAAAATTGACCGACTTGGACGTCTCGTCGATCGTGTCCTCCGAATATCTGCGACCGAAGGGAAAGCAAGAAGTGGTCTCGTTTCGATTACGAGCATTGGTAGCGGGCGATGACGATTTGCTTTCCGCGGATATCCCGGATGATTGAATGACGACGTTCGATTTTGCAGCGTGAATTTCGGGCCGCGCGATCTCCCGTGAAGAATCCGCGACGTTGATCCTCGTAGCAGATATCTCCGATATTTCCTCGGCCAACAATCGACGACTTCGCGTCGGGTTCAGGGGACAAGGATCTTTCGGCGCTCTCTCGGATTCCTTGAGATTTGGATGAAGAGCTGTGAATCTCTCGAGTATGCTCGTTCCCTTGTCGTAAACAATCGCACTTCCGTTCGCCTCGGCCTGAGTCTTCTCGACACTGGTAAAACGCAAAACTTTTCCGGTCGTGCTCCCACTCGCAAAACCGGAAGTCGTTGGCTCGACGCTTTCACTCGTGTAGAAAAGAGCCGCGTTTGGGGTTGGCACCATCGAATAAACCGGCTTTGATTTTTCCCTTGTATTCGACGACTTCCGGCCCTCGCAGCTGCACACTTCCGGTTCGTCCTCCTCTTTGTCGCGAGTCTCGACGCGCGCCAACAAACCGATCGGCACTTTCTTTATTACGAGCTTTTCCACTATGTAGTCGTACGTTCCAGTCGCGTCGAAATCCTCGTCGATTCGTTTTTCGACTTTATTTCCGGTCTTCTTGAAACAGCAGCGAAAGAAGGAGCGACCGGAAGTGCGGCTGTTGACTGGCGCGTTTGGAATTTCGTCGTCTCTCGCCGTCGCGTCGGATCCGTTTCGTTCCGGATGCTTCCTCCTTTTCATCGCTCGATTCGTGCCGATCTTCCGATTCGTTTTATATTTTTCTATGAAACAGCTTATTCGCTAGAGATCTTTTAACCAAAAAGTGACTCTAGGTTGTCAGACCGATCGTGTCATATCTTTGGAAACAGTTCTTAAAAGTTTTTCAACGGCATAAACTTCCAGCCGAAAAAGAAGATCGATTTACTTTACTTTTCTGATTAAAGTATCGAGATCACGAAGCCAGTATTTAAGATCCAATTGATACCCAGTCTTGTCGTTTTTTAGTTTTGTTTCAAAATACTGATGAAAAAAAGAATTGCAATTCAAATAAAATTCTTATTTAACGTCAAATAAAGGTAAAAAAGATCTTCTGTCAGGCGAAAAAAATTAACTTGAATATTCGATTTTTCACCAACTATTCAGTAATGTAAATTAAATGAAACATTTGTGCCGAATTTCAGCCAAATAGAACACTTGGCCGTTGCGTATTCAAAAATTTCGACGATCCCGGCTTCAAGCCTGTTTCTAGGGATATAAATCTAGTGACTTTTGTCGCGCTCAGTTGTACGGCCGAATCGCGGCTTCCCAACGATACGTCACTAGCCAACACGCACACGCGCACGCTGATAAACACGCGCGCGTGTGTGTCGGACATTTTTATCCACAATATAAGAGCGAGCACACGAGTGTTTCATGACGTGTCGTAGCAGCGAATAAAACGGGAGGTGGACGTCGTCCGTTTACGATCACCGAGTGCTTCGTCGCGAATTAATCCTCGAAATTTCCAAAGGTACAACGAAGAAAGCGAGAGTTACGCCGGTAACCAACCTTTTGTTCATTCCTCTTATCCATCCGTTCGCTACACATGTATGCGAAAGATCGCGGGTGTCTCGGAAAATAATCGTCCTCGTTTGCGGAAATAGACAAAAGAGGAAGCGTGCAAAACGCGCACGTACCGACGAACAATACACAAAAGTATCGGAGAACCACAATGGGGACGATGATGATGACGATACGACTGCTTTCCGCTTTATGCGCAATTCAAACGGTCAACAGCTTTTATCTGCCGGGTGTCGCTCCTGTCAATTACTGCAAAAGTGACGACACCACGTCCCAAGGTGCAAAATCAACGAGATGCAAGGTATTCCAAAATCCCTTTTCTTCTCCGTCAAGGTCCTTCGTCACTTCCGTCAATTGTTAGTAAAGCCCACGACTGGACCGAACTAATCGCATTTCCTTAGAAGTTCATGAATTTTGAGTATTGACGGATACTGTCGATCCGAACAATTCTCGATACAACTGATAACGATACGACTTAACTAATCTCAGAGTCGGCAACAAACGCGTATTCTTTTCTTCCGAAATGTATTTTTAACTTTGCGTTGCAGTCAGACATAAAACTGTTTGTCAATCGGCTCAACACGGAGGAGAACTTCTTGCCGTTCGAGTATAATTAGTAAGTATTTTATGTATATTTTGTTTGCGTTGCGATCCCAATGGATATTCTAGCTCGAACGATGGGTTTTTTATCTCCGGGCTATAAGCGTTACTTTGTCTTTTTATTGGCTTCGCTTCCGTATGGACTTGAAGTTCGCATCGTTGCGATGCAACAAAATTCTTTTTTCATTTTTTTATTTCCGTAGATCTATTATTTGGCGAAATATTTTTTTTCATACTTGAATTCTAGGTTATCTTTATAAAGATTTGTATAATCATTGAGATATTTTAATTACGATTATAATGGAAAAGAAATAAAGAAATAAAAAAATAATGATTTTCGTTGCGTCGCAACGTTGCGAACTTCAACCTCATGCTTCCGTAGTCTTGGAGAGTTAACATTTTTTTCAACCGAACAATCGCACAGAATTGTACATTTCTAGTGACGATATTTCAAAATGGAAAATAATCACAATACATTTTTTGTATAATAATGAAACTTCTGTACGAACAGTTGAAATTTATTTAATTACGATGATGCCAATATACAGTAAACAATTGATAGAAAGTGTTATAGATTATTCCTGATGTTGAGATTTAATTCACATTGTTAAGATTCTACGCAACTTCTTTTTCGACTCTCTTACTATTGCGTTCTTATCGTAATGGGGAATTATACCTTTTCAAATTTCCTTCCAGCTTCGACTTCTGTCAGAGTCAGACTGACGAGTCCCCGGTCGAGAATTTGGGCCAGGTCGTTTTTGGCGAGCGCATACATTCCTCGTCCTACGAAGTTTGTATACCCGCTGATATTTCCCTAATTATAAAGGAAACCGGTTCAGGCATTCACGTAATGTTGCAAAATTATACGTAGATTGAGTTCCTAAAACCGGAAACATGCAAAACCTTGTGTACTCGAACATACACGGGTGGCAATGCCGAGATGGAGAAGAAATTGATGACGTTGAAACTAGGAATGGCTTTGAACTATCAACACCACTGGATCATCGGTGTGTATTGGACCATTGGAAATTGAGCTTGATATTAAATTTTCTATCGAATCAAGGATGAAGCATGATAAGCCAAGCTTTTGGATAAACAATGAAAATCCAAAATTTATATTTGACCAGACAACATGCCGGTGACTTGGTGCTATCCATTGGAAAATGGCGACCAGTACTGTAGCACAGGATTTCCTATGGGCTGCTTCGTCAAAGAGACTCGTTCGAACATGGATACTTGCAGCATCAGTGTAAGCTTCCACGGATTTTGAAGAGTTTCCAGATCTAACGTTTTTTTATCTATCGTTTAAAAATACTTTTTTCTGAACCCACCGTCCAATGAAAAATACGAAGTTTGCGTCAATACGTCTTTTTTTAATCTGATCAAAATGGTCAGGACGAATTTGACTCTTTATCGGACGTGCCTTCCTATGAAAATCAGCGTCTTCCAACCACTTTTCTGAAAGGTCAAAGTTTCAAACATCACAATATTTGCAGGCGTCTTACAACAAGCCGCAAACTTACTACCTGTTCAATCACGTCGACTTGGTGATAACTTATCACAGCGCTATGAACGAAGACTGGGGCACCAATTCCAAGGAAAACAGCGGCCGCATTATATGTGAGCGTTTACTATCTCAAATTGTTTTTACATATCTTTCTTTTTAATACTGCAAACGAAACATTGAAAATGGACGAGGTTTCAAGTGTGTTTTATTGTGGAATTTTAACAGCTATTAAAGTCACACCCCGGAGTATCAATCACACTGCATCGACGGACTGTTCGTCCAAAATACCCTTGGAAATACCCCATGCTGATTTACCCAAAGGTCATACCATCGAAGTGAAATACACGTATTCCGTTCGATTTGAGGTGAGTTTTGAATAGAAATTTGGCTCGAAAATGGTGTTTCGAATATTTTTATCTCGTATTTCATATTCTCTAATATCCCATGTTACAGATTCTCTCGAAACCCCGAAAGAATCTGAAACATTACCTTACCACTCACTGTTCGGAATTTTCTAAGAAAAATGTAAAAATCGAGAACACGGAAAAAAATCAGCTAAGATATTTTGGAAAGCTTTATCACAATATTCTGAGGAAAGAATTCCACAAACAAGCAAATTCCAATTAACGAGCATCCATACTACCAAGTTTTTATCAGCTGACTGTAAATCACGTTTTCACTGTTGACGAAAACAATCGAAGGTTAAACAAACTTACTATCTCGTTAATAAGAAATTTCTTATTTTTAATTCCTCTTCGAATACTAATATCTTAATTACAATCAGGAAATATACGAAAAATATGAAAAATAGCAATTTAATAGAAAAATTACCAATTCTGGGGAGCTTTTCACAAAATACTACGAAAATATAAAATTCAAGAAAATATTTAGCTGAGGTGTTTTTAAAAATCTTTGTCGATAGTCTACGAATCTTTTTCGGATTCGGAGAAGGAAGTAATTAATTCAAATTTCTTATCTGTATCGCCAAATCTTTTTCACCCGAAATATCTTGATCATTGCAATGAAGATCGAAAGCACATTCACCAGTTCTTCCGTTTGCACCGATATACGATTTATCTGTTCGCAGCGTAACGACACCATAAAATGGTCCTCCCGTTGGGATTACATTCTCGAGTCGATGCCACACTCGAACATCCAATGGTTCAGTATACTGAATTCCCTGGTGATCGTATTGTTTCTTTCGGGAATGGTTGCGATGATAATGCTTCGCACACTGCACAAAGATATCGCACGTTACAATCAGGTATGTGTCTCCATCTACGAGTCCGCACCGCTAACAGGGAACGCTAACGATGCTCGGTAGCGTTGAAAGTTCGTTAGGAACGTCATTTAGCCTAACAATCGCCAATAATCGAAAACGCCTTCAGGTAGCGGTGATTGTATCCAGGATAGACCGAAGTCTTTTCTCATTCGCATTAGTACGAAAATCAGTGACACGTGCGTGTGCGTCTGTGTTGCGATAACGCAGGCCTCTTTTCAGATAGAGTCCGGCGAGGACGCGCAGGAGGAGTTCGGATGGAAACTCGTCCATGGGGATGTCTTCCGTCCACCGCGAAAGGGCATGCTACTTTCCGTGTTCTTGGGCTCCGGAACTCAAGTTTTCTTCATGACGCTGGTTACCCTTGGTAAGAAAAAAAACAATCTGGAATTGAAGAGTAGATTTCAATTATTTTCGGAAGAAATGTTTGTTTGGGTTTGTTCGGGTAGATTTCAATTATCGGAAGAAATGTTTGTTTGGGTTTGTTCGGGTAGATTTCAATTATTATCGGAAAAAATGTTTGGGGAGTAGGAAAACAACATTTTTTGGGTTTGATTCCATTCCTCGATTTTACTTGATATCGAAATTCGAAATTTGGATTTGCTTGTATTCCCGGAGGATATTCGTAGCAAACATTTTGGATTCATGGCTCGTAGCATTTAAAAGGCCCTAAAGTTTTTGTAGACCTTTTCTTCAAATCGCGAAGACTTTTAATTAAACTTTTTGACTTTTAATTAAACGAATTTGACTTTTTAATGAAACGAAATTTTTAATTTAACTTAAATTTAATTTTAATTAATAAAAATTTAATCAAACGAATTTGACTTTTTAATTAAACGAAAATAATTAGGAATGTGTGTATCGTGCTACAATCTTATCGCAATCTTATCAAAACGCTATTTTTCCATAAAATTATGTTTTTAAAGCTTTCGCCTGTCTCGGTTTCCTGTCACCGGCCAATCGGGGAGATCTCATGACCTGCGTAATGGTCCTCTACGTCTGTCTCGGCACACCCGCGGGTTACGTATCCGCGAGAATTTACAAGAGTTTCGGTGGTGAAAAATGGAAATCCAACGTACTTCTCACTTCGATGCTGAGCCCGGGGTACGTTTTTTTTTTTCACGAGAATTATCATTTTTTTCGAATTTGATTCGAAGCCACGAGGCTTTGTTACAAAGTTACTCCGCAACGTTTCAGAATCGTCTTCGGTCTCTTCTTCATATTGAACCTGTTGTTCTGGGCAAACGAGAGCTCGGCAGCCGTTCCCTTCAGCATACTCGTTGCCCTTCTAGCCCTCTGGTTTGGTGTTTCCGTACCTTTGACCTTTATCGGAGCTTACTTCGGTTTCAGAAAACGAGTGAGTACTTTTATGCTCCGTTCTAACGATTGTAAGATATCGAAAGTTTCCTGACGTCCTTCCAAGTTTCCTAATCCCAGACACACGAAAAATTCAATTAAAGAAATGAAATTGCAAAAGAAAAAAAAATCTTAAAAAAATAAAAAAGAAAAAAGTTATTACGAAAGTTATCATTTTATTACGAAAAAAATGGCAACTTCGTGAATTTTCAATATTTTTACCTGAAATTCTAATCAGATAATCCTCGCATATAATTTTTTTTTGGAAAAAATAGCAACTTTTTAAACTTTAAATTTAAAGTTTAAATACACTTTAAAGGATATAAATTGATCGATGTTTTTCTTTTCAGCCCCTCGAACATCCAGTGCGGACGAACCAAATACCACGACAAATTCCCGAGCAGAGTTTCTACACTCAGGCGATTCCCGGAGTCGTCATGGGCGGTGTTTTACCATTTGGATGTATATTTATACAGCTGTTCTTCATTCTGAATTCACTTTGGTAATTTTTTCAAACACGTAAACATTTCTGTTTATAAAAGTAGGATAAAGTCAATCAACTCGCTTGATAATCCCAAATGTTCGATAAAGTAACGAAAAACGAAAAACGAAAAAATTATTGGATATTGAAAATGCAGAATAATCGATACTACTTACAGAATTAATTATCTCTCATTTTTCTCCACAGGTCAAGCCAAGTGTACTACATGTTTGGATTCCTCTTTCTGGTATTCCTTATACTCGTGATAACGTGCTCGGAAACGACAATCCTCCTGTGCTACTTCCACCTTTGCGCTGAGGCAAGTCTAATCACCGTGGAAAAAAAAATAGTTGTCGAAAAAAAAAAGGGTCGATCGACTTTGAAGATGCATTTGCGAAAATCACGATTTTAACTTTCAATTAGTGCCTCATTGAAAGTCTCAAATTTAAAAATACGAGTATAAATTCTTATTGAAAATAATCCAAATTCAATTGACAACAAAAAGTTGAAATTCCGTCCACACGACGTCTATGGAAATTTCTGAAAATCAATTTCCAGCTCGCTATCAATGTTGGCAAACAGAATTCTCACGATTATTCATATTTCTGCAGGACTACCACTGGTGGTGGCGAAGTTTCCTCACGTCGGGCTTTACCGCGTTCTATCTTCTGATTTATTGCATACACTACTTCATCACGAAGCTGAACGTCGTGGGTGCAACCTCGGCTTTCCTCTACTTTGGCTACACGCTCATCATAGTGTTCTTATTTTTCCTTCTCACCGGTAAATTTACCGCTCTCATCCTTTCGTATCATTGCTTACTCCGCACGCTCATATTCATATTTAACCCATAAATCCGTTACAGGAACGATCGGATTCTTCGCCTGCTTCTGGTTCGTCCGGAAGATTTACAGCGTCGTCAAGGTCGACTGAGAACATTGCTGGAGAAAAAGTGAGATAACTAGTGAAAGAGAAAAAAAAAAGAGTATTCGCGTGTAAAGTGAATTCGTCGGGACAGTGACATCCACGATCAATGGATCGAAAGGAATCTACGAAAGCTTCAATATTTTTTTTCCATCGCGTAACGTCCACTTTCTCGATCCTTTTTTTTTTTTCTAAAATGCTGCGGGGTTGCTTCGATCCAATGTTGGATCTGACTCTGGCGTTTCGCGCAAAAGTTTCTTATTTTCGGTTCTTTCCCTCTATCAGCGCACGATCCCCTTCCGAGTCTCTCCTTTTCTCTCACTTTTTCGTCGTTCCTCGTAATTTAATGATTATTTTTCAAATCGGTATTCACGAGTCCAATTCGACGTAATGATAAATTCATTCGTGTCTCGAATGAACCGCGTTGTTTTTTTTGGCGATGGAAAATCCAACGCTCAAATAATTCGCGATTAGATTCGGGAATGTGAGACGCGGAAGAAACGGAGAAGGAAAGAGAGACGGAATCGAGGACATTCTCGCGGATGATATTTCAGGAGTAGAGCTCCGTTGGAGAGATCAATGACTAATCGTCTGTTCCATGCGGTTTCCATCGGCAAGATAATCCGCGTAATCTTGACCCTGTGTCACTTTACCTCAAGAAACAAAAAAAGGAAAAACGAATTTCTTCTAGCCAAAGGAATCACCGCAGGCTCAGATTCATCGGGACGAAAAGATTCGAATATTATATCCATAGGGAATAACACGTGTCGGAAGTACGAATAACAATAAATTGTACAAATTGGTAATATAAGCTTAAGACAACGGGGGAAACTCGATAGAAAAAACTTTCTACAACTTCCTCAATTGCACGAATTAAAATACCTTACGATTGTAAACTTAAGAAGTATGTTTCCTGTATTTTTTTACGCGTTTTCCGAGAACTCGTCGTGGCTCGTCCAACAATCCCAAAATCGAGCTATAATTGACGTCACTGTTTTTTTCGAAAAGTTAGAAACTCCATTATTTTACATTATGCTCGATGAGCCTCAAAAAATGAGACCCAAAAATAAAAGTATTTGCGTAAAGCGAAACGAAACATTTTTTATGAAGAGATACATGGAAAAACCAAAAAAAAAATGCTATGAACATCGATGTCTCGCTTGTATGTATTTTAAGGTAAATTTCGGAATAAAGGCGACCGAAAAATTCTGACGTGAATGTAAAAATTTGAAGACTGAAAATTTAAAAGATGGGGCTTTACGGTTGAATTTAAAAAAAGTAAGAACTGAGAAATTTCCGTGTAGGTAAATTGAAAGTTGACTAAACATGGAAATAAGGTAAATTGAAAAATAATCGTGCGTAGTAAAACTTGTAAATAATTTGATCGAGTCTTAAGTTAAACTAATCGAATTATGACATAATTTAAAAATGAATAACGAACAATAATGAATTTAATTGATAGGCCAGATTCGTTTAATTACGCAATTAATCCTTAATTGGATTAATAAAAGAGTAAATCGTCATTTTCGACCTCAGTTTTATCGATAAAAATTCGTGTATAATCGAATAGACACGCACTATGAATTTTGCATTACGGATCGAATCGCCAGAATTCTAATGCACTCGGGAGTGTCAAGGAATTGATAAATCAACAGAAACTCGATCGGCTAATTTTGTCGTGTTTTGGTGTTTATTGATAATTTTAAACGTCACATAATGGAATATCCGACATATTTATTTACAGCAGGGGTCTTTGTAATTAAGGTATCTTGTCTCTTATTTTTTCCAAACTTCCGCGCGACGAAAACTCCTTACAAGCGACAAATATTTCTAAACGATCGCACGCAATTTTCTTAATTCCGTTGGTCACATATTTGTGACAATTTACCGATTGTTTATCGCCTCGACTAGCGTTCCCACGAGGTTGTGAAAATTCGAGTCGTGAGCAAAGTAATAGCTCGCGTGAATGGTTTTCTATCGACGGGCACTCAAATACGCGCACACACACACATACAACGCGCACCAAAAAGTTTCAACCTCGTCATTCACGCCAGAGTCCAATTTTATATAAAAGACAAAAAAAAAACATTGCTTTCATGTGTTCCTCAGAATCAATTAGCGCTAAGTTATCGTTATGTCAATAATAGCTCAGCGCGACGACGGAAACGCTCGATACTTTCTCGCGTCCCCTCCGCGACTCAAACGCGCCGAACTTCGCGAATATATATATATATATTTTTCTTTCAAAGTAAATCTACGGATTCTTCGTGTTACAACTGGCGTATTGACCCGCAATCGAAAGAAACGTTCGGCAGATGTATGGCATAACGGTGTTCTAAAGTGCGATCCTCGAGGATCGCGAGCTTAAAAAGAGAACGGGAAAGTTCTAAATCTCGATCGTGCACCCAACTCGTGACTCGCACTTCGTTTTCTAATCTTCATTTTATTTACTTTTTAATAATTGTTAGCGGCTTCTGCTATCAAAAATTGCATTTTTCTCGCCATCGCTGTCCAATTGTCATTTTTTTCAATGCAATCTATTCGCCCGTCTGAGATTTTAAATAACGGCGCGAAACGAAAAAAAAAAGCGTTTGCATCACGCTGCAACGACTGAGAACGAAACGGTGAAGGCGATCGTGGAAAATAAATTTTAAACGAAGGGCGCAAATAAAGAGGATTGCGCGTGTGTGCTTTGAAAATTGAGAAAAAAAAGAAAACTCGTGGTCGTAGTAGAAAAGAAAAAACAACAGGTGGGAAATCAATTGCGAGATAGTTCGCCTATTTCGTGGAGAAAAAAAAAAGTATCTTGATATCCACGTAGCTTTTTGCCTCTCTTTCTCACTTTTTCTCTCCCTTCTTTCTCCCTCTGTCTTTTGGACCGAGGAGACCACATCGGGATTAAAATAAACACTAAGTGACTCTCACGATCTCTTAGTAGTCGAGAAATCCTTTAACCCTCTTTACCGCTGACAATGCGCGTACGAGGAAGACAAAGGCGCGAAGAAATCAAGAGAGGCGTCACGTTGACCCGTGAATGATTTTATTTCCGTGGACTGCGCCGACGACGTCCGTCACGATTCCTCTCGGCGCGTCTCATCTCCTCGAGTCGGCGTGCGTGCTCAGCTACACGCTGCCTTCGCATTTCTTCCTTCACGACGATCTGAAATACGACGGGTACGAAGTGTGAATCGCCTCGTCAGTGGTCAAGCTTGCGTTTTCATTTGTTTGATCGACGTTTTTTAAAACGATTTCAAGGTCAACGTTTGTTTAATAACTCTCACGGTGATTTGAAAGTCAACATTTATTTAATCATTATTTTCGATGTGACTTTAAGGTCAATGTTTATTATATGAATATTAGCTGGGTATTTTCAAGGATCAAGGACATTGTTTGTTTTCAAGGTCACCCTTTATGTAATAGATGTTTTGAAAATAACTTTGATGCAAACTTTTATTTACTGGGCGCTTTCAAGTTCGAATGTCACTTAATGGACATTTTCAAGGTCACTTTAAGGTCAACTTTAAAAAACTGGAGTTCTACATTTTTCATAGCGGCATCTTGTTCCATGCTAAAGAGAAGATTAACGAATGCTTGAACGTCTTTTGAGGGAAACGAAGGACTACAGATTTTTGAAGATTCCGAAATGTACGGACTCACCTGCTCGTTGGTAAGCGGAAGCCAATATATGCACGGTGTAGCTTTGGTTTTTCTGAACAGATCGTCCAGAAGTTTGGCCGGTGGTGGATCGTCCTCTTTCTTTTTGAACTTGCGAGCGGGCGCGGGTAAATGAGCCTCGTGATCGGGACTGCGACTGCGCTGTCGTCTCTTCTTGTCGAGCTCTTTTTTTTCCCGTTCCTTTTCTTTCGCGAAGTGCTGACCGTCCTCCTTGCCTAAATCCCATTCACGAACCACCGTCACCTGTAACCGACAGGTCGAACGAGTTAATCATCGTTTCGTGTGGGGAAACGAAAAGCAAAAAAAGAAATAGAAAGGAACCTTCGTCGTAGAATTCGTTCTTTCGTCACGAGCCCAATCTTGCTGCCATCCGTCGTTAGGCGCCAAAGGCTCGGTCTTACGCGAAGGCAGTTGATCCTTCGAGAGCTCCCGAGCCAATTCCATGTCATCCTTCGTAGCGTACTCGACTTGTAATTTTTTTGGATTCGAAACCGGCCACGATATACCGTGAAGCGCTTGTCGCGTCTCGAACGCCTGATCCTCGTTGCAATACTGCATCCATCCAATAACGATAATAACACAAAGAGGGTTTTTAAAAACATTTTTTAAATGTTTTAAAAATGAATGATTTTTAATGGGCTCGGACGTGGAAACCTGGCTCAATTCAATATGGCATCAAAAAGAGTGCATCTGGATTATGTAATCCTACCAGTTTAGTTCATTCAGTCTAATAACTGGATAGAACAGTAATCGTAACGTTAATTGTAATTATTGATGACGTCAATAGTCCGTTTCAAATCCTAGTCATCGAAACTTTTGAGAGGGCAAAAATTAGTGGTTACAAAACTTTTAATGAATCGCTACAGGGTAGAAGTGAATGCAAAGGCAGATGTCATATCGTTTTTGCAGATCCCAATTCGTTCCAGGAATCTTTCCACGCTGCGATTTTAATTTCTATGTAAAAAACGGGCTACGTACCTCTACGAAACACTTAGACTTTATGCGATCCATCCAAAAGCCGTTTTCCACGATCGTACCCGTACGCGATAGAAGCTCCCGTATTTGATTCAGAGTGAACGGTCGTACGAGGTTCTTGATCAGTAATATACTCGTTGGTATCGCTGCCGGTGGACTCGGCGATTTCGCGTGTTGTGTGTCCTTCACAATTGAAATTTTCCGCCTCGACGCTGCGAATTAAAGTTTCGTTAAGAATTGAATAAAAAAATTCGATTATATTGTGATAATCAATGGAAAGGTAATTACAAAATTGATATTTCATTTTTTGAGAAATCTCTGTTAAACAATTTCAGCTATTCCTTTGGCATGCATAATGTCACGTGGTACAGCTTCTACGTTGCCTTAATTGTTTTCTCCTTCCCGACTCGGGTAAATTCCTCACCTATGTGATTGTCTCCTTTAGCATCCTTTTTGGATTCGGCGTTTTTCGATTTTTCGGGCTCCTCGCGCGATTTGTGCTCCGAAACGGATTCACCAACGCTGTAACGTTTTTCCCGCTGGCTGCGACGATCGCGCTCCTCGTCGTCGTCCTTCGAAAGACGCACCTCGTTTATGGACAGAGGTTTCGCACCGGGCACGAGTACCTTGAGGGAATCGGTCGAGACCGTGAAGGCTGGTGTGGGATCGGTCGGCGCGAGTATCGTTCCCCAACGGCGTTTCTTTGGAATGGACTTTCCGTCAATTTGGTCGCTGCTTCCATGATTCTCCTGCGAAAGAAAAAAATACATTTTTCGGAAATTTTCGGATTATTTTGACTAATTTTTCAGATAAAGACGCGAATGACAATTACCTTGTCTTGATTCGCAACATCGTTCGCTTCAGCTTCTGTAGAATCTTTCTTTGCGTCTACAGTCTCTACCGACGGTCTAGCGGCACTGAGAAAAATAGAAAAAATAATCGATATTTGTAAAAGGCGATTCCTTTTATTGACTTTTTAATGCAGGCGAATTGGATTTCATATCCAACTCGGAGAAATTCAAACAAACCAGCAACGGTTATTATTGTAAAAAAATCACTAGATGGTGAGAATTGTATATTTATTAATAACAAAATACGATGGTTTATCCCTTTTCGATCGAACATCGAAATTTCTTTTTAACGGACGTTTGACATTTTTTAAATTTTAACTATCTCAAAAAAGTGTCTAATCGTATGAAAGTTTTATGAAATTTTTGAAAACATTTTTCATGAAAACTCGAATAATCACAGAGAACCGCTTATAATTCGTCGTTTGAATTTTTCCACATTTCGTAATAAAAAAAAACAAATATACGAAGAAAATATAGGTACGAAATATGGAAGAGACGAGTATTTTTGGGAAACAAAAATGCTCAAATAATCGTTAGCCCATAAGAACCCAAACAAACCCAAACAATCAATGGATAAGCGCGAGAAAACAAATCTTGGCCATCGAATACATCAGAATAACGGGAGAAAAAAAAGTGTTCGGACTTACAATGATCTTTTCAAGTTGACTTTAGCAGGTTTGTAATTATTTTGGGACTGTACTGCGTTAGCGTTGGCTGTAACAACGATATCGTTTCGTTCGTTCTCTTCGTTGAACTTTGTCTTGTCATTTTCGAGGACTTTAACGGCCGGTTGATCAGGAGTATCATTATTGAAGATCGGCGTGTCGGATCTTTTTTCGATCTTGTCGCGTATCTCTTGGTTGCAATTGTCACGGGCGATTTTTTTGCTATCCGCGACGACCGTATCGACCGTTTGATCCCTCTTGTTCCTCTTGCTGTCCCTTTCGGACTCGTCCTCGGAGTCAGCGCTATCGGAATTCGAGGAGTCGCGATACTTGTCGCGATGCTTTCTCCTGCCACTGACGATGCGCGGCGGTAGAGTTTTCTTAGCTCTGTCTTTGTCCTCGTCGGTATTATCCTCGGAGGTGTCGTTCCGTTTCCTGTCACGACTCGCGTCCTTCCTTTTTTTCTCATTGTCATCGCTGCTCGAGGATTCCTTGGAGTCTTCGGCGCGATCCGTAGGGACTTTCTCGTTGGCTTTCGGTTCGTTCGTCGAGTCGGACTTGGGAGGTTTCTCGGTGGCGTCAGCGTCTTCCTTGAAGGTACTCTCCTCTTTCGTGTCCCTCGGAGAATTCTTCGGTTCCTCGCACTTGTCGGATACGGGAGTAGCGTCGTTGACGTGTGGCGTGAACGAGCGTTCGCTCGCCTCGGGAATAGCTTCGCTCCGTTTATGATCACTATCATCATCACCATCACCACCATCATCATCATCATCATCATCACCATCATCAGGCGTTTGTCGCGGTATGTCACTTGGGACAACGAGCATCGTCGTGCTCACGCCACGATCATCATCATCATCATGATGATCGTCATCATCATCACGATCACCCTGATCGGCCCGATCTATGTTTGGTTTTACGTCAGACAATTCGGCTGTTGCGATTTCGGGCGGGAACTCCTTGCTATCACTTACCTCTTGGCTGGAGTCCCGCGCCACTTGTACAACGGAGGCGATCTCACCAGTTGGTGCACGAGCACAGTCGACACTCGTCCTCGACGACGAGCCAACTGTCAAACGTTCATCGGCCGAATCGATCTCCTCCGTTATACCCTCGCCACTGCCGACTCCGCTCCCACTCACTTCCCCGTCATTCCACTTGCTAGTTCTCTTCCTGCTCGACGATGCGTCCGACGTTTCCGACATATTGCGCTGTCTGCATAGTTTCAATTTCTGTATCTCCCCGGGCGACGCGTCCGCTCTTGCCACTTTCCAAACCGAACCTGCCTCCGCTGTATCCTCCGGCTGCGCTTGCTGCTCCTGTTGATCCTGCTGCGGCTCCTGTCCCGCCGTTGCATCCGCTGCCGTCGGCGTTTCCGTCGATGTTACCTTGCCGCCGCTCGTCGTCTCTGTCTCTGTCGTCGTCGCTGTCTCCGTCGCAGTCGCGGTCTCTGTCACGGTCGTTGTCGTCGGCGCTGGTGCTTTTGACTTTTCTACGTCGCGCGACGATGCACGCGTCGTCGATGACGTCGCCAACACTGCTGGTTCGCGCTCGACGTCTCGACTCGCCGCCGCGTCGTTGCTATTCTCACGGTCCGGCGTCGTCGAGGGTGAACACTTTCCTCTTCTCCGCGTCGACTTTCTCGTCGGCTTCTCGACCTTCTTCTCTGGGGATGATTTCCCCTTGTTTCTTTCGCTCTTGCGCCTCATACCTGCAACAGAGATGCTCCAGTTTTTAAGGCTCTATATTTTGTGCCAAAGAAAAAATGTCGACCGTCATCTTACAATATAAATATTTGATTCAAAAAATATTTTTATGTGATGATCAAAACATTATATCTAAAAGGAACACAGTCAGTGTTCTTATTTATACTAGTTGACAGTGTTTATTTCAAAACAAATATTCTTTGCCTTCATTTTTGTATGTATTGTAACACAGAAAATTTAATTATTTCATTTATAACCAAACGAGTGGCTAAAATCAAGAACATCATTGAGTCCCGCACATCTTACGATTCTTTACAATATTTTCCATAACTTTTTATATGATCAATATTGTTTACTGAATTTCAGTACAAATCTTTTAAAAATCTCCTGGTAAATAAAAACTCTATCACAACTGGAGAAATGTAATAATAAACGTCTTTTGGCCGCAATACGATATCTTAAACCTTCAAAATTTATTTATTCGAAACAAACTTGATTATTGCACGGTTTTGTACTCGAAGAATAATTTTTCAAACTCTTGTCTCGTGTTATTCTTATCATTATTATCTATAATGATTCGTACACCTAGATATCGCTTTTTAAGTCATTCACCGACCAACGTTTGTGCTTCCAGCTATTTGTTTCCAAGCATTGCTCACTTCCAATTTGTCTTTCCATTTCAAATTACCCGGGAAGGAAGTTTGGTTAGAAAAGTCTTGAAGCTACCGTTTAGCAAAACTAACCAAATATGGGAATGTAAAAAAACTGTGCCATAACAGACAATCCGACCAGTTGAGAAAACCCAGACCTGCAGTCAACGGAACCGATAACCAGCCGATCGGAAAAGAAATCCTTACTCGCCCAATCATTATCACAATCGCCCAATCATTATCACAATGATCTTGAAAAACTCTACCTAGTTTCAACGCCGTCAAAGACGCGTCCAGTGTTCGAATTCATAGAACAACCTTGATGGGTTCGGTCGGAACGACCAAACCAATGGAACCAGTCCACAGCGGCGATTCCATGCAATCTCGGCCCGAGTGAAGAACACGCTCGTTTAATGCACTTTTCTCGATGCAGAGCGGCCTATGCTTATCGCTAAATTGTCCCTAATCACGTTTCCGTGATATTCAAGGCCGAGCGCTAGGAATTCCGCGGTGGTCCGGTAATTGACGTAAACATTTTGCCAAATATTAGAATAATGAGTTTTCTGTGTGGAATCGACGGAACATTCGTGCGTTTTTCTCGTTTTCAGTTTCATCGGCGACGAACGCGCGAGGATTCTAGCGATAATTTGTGGTTACCCGAAGAGCGCGTACTAGGGTCGCGCGGAGTGGAAAGGGGTTGGGGGACGATAACGTTTCGCGATGCCGGGAAAGCTTCTCTTAACTCTACTCACTCTGTCGATGTGATCTCTAAGCGTTCTCGACGGATCTCACTCGTATTTCTTCTGTTCCTGATGCTGCGAAGATTCTCGTTAGTCTGAGCACATGTAACATTTATAACGAGTTTATCAACGACGTGAAAAATAGACGCTGTTTAACAAACGGATTCGGGCGCAGGGGGGAGCCAAACGGGAATCTTTTTTTCGATCAGCCACGAACTCGAAACTTCGCCACTGCTTCGAGACTGGGATACGCTGTGGTAATTCTTGTACGCACAATCGTAGTACCGGAATCGGCCGCTAGAGCGTAGGTTATCGGCCGGGCGATCTACATTTTTCATTTCAAAAACCGTTTGCGGATCTTGGAAGATCGTGGGTGGAAGGGAAAGCTGAGTGGACTGATAATCGTTCGGATTCAATGATTGATTGGTTTGTCTTTTTTTCGTTGATGACCGGGAATTCTGAGTAAAGATGAAAGCCCTGCGATGGTAAAACAGTCCCGTCACCTGATTAGTTTTACCACTTTGCTCGGTTTTATCACGCGCCGAATTTTTTTTCTCGTTTCTATTAGATTTGTATCTATTGGATCTATTTGGATCTATTGGAACGTTCTCGTAACATTCTTTGCCATGCACAATGAAAAAGAAGAATTTTATCGTTCACGCGGAGAATCGGAAGAATTTAGTACGGGGTTTTCGCGGATAGATGGCGCGTGACTGAAATTACCGGTAAGGAAGTTACCGATTATTAACAGGTATTTAATTTATTTGATCCATTCGGTAATACATTTCAAAACAGCTGTTTTATGTTGAATCAAAAAATTTGGAACTGCTGTTTTATTTAATATACAGGTTAGAGTAACCATTCCATTTCGAGCGCCGTTTTTGGAAAAAACATATTTTAATGTTAAATTTACAGGCATTATGTTTCTAGTGCAGATTTTAGCGCCGCCATGCTGTTTCGAGTAGGAATTTTGAGATTGGTATTTTATTGAGAGTTTTATTTCAAGTTTATTTTAGCACAATTTTATTTCATGTATGAAATTTCGTAAACTCATTCCGTTTCGAGTATAGAACTTTTAACATCAATTAGCTGTAATTATGTGTGTAAAGAAAACGTAGCAATTCTGCTTTTTCCATAGAATTGTAAATTGTCTTTCTATTTCGAGATGTCGAAACGATTTTCTTTCGAGTTTGAATTTCGAAATAGCCTTTGATTTTACGACGAAATGAAGGTCCACCATTTTGATCGAGATAAAACATTTAAAAACCTCATTTTCTATCGCATTTAAAATATAGAACATCCATTTTGTTGACTCTCATTTGACTCGCCTTACGTATCTCTCAACCACTTCGTTCCAGATTACCCCTGCATTAAAATACGCCCTCAAAGAGATCGACGTCCGTAATCCTGTTAATGGCATTTCCCAATTTTTATTTTTTCGTGAACAATTTCCTCCCGTTTACGAAGCAAAAGTATGATGTTTAATTTGGAAGCATCGAAACCAAAACAGAATTTTGGAGGTCGTTCCCGGTCATTGTGACGAGAGCATCGCGCGGGCGATTTTTCGTGTCGCGCGAGTGTCGACCTCTGACGGCGATGTACCGTAGCGCCGGTACGGGCGCAGTGGCGGTAGCGGTGGCGGCGACACGCGAAGTCCGAGCGAGTGAAAGAGAGAGAGAGAGAAAGAGAGCGAGTGACTCGCGGTAGTGCGGGTGAGTCGTGCCTGTGAAGAGTTAGGTATCGCGCGGCAGTACAGCGGGAGACGCGAAGAGAGAGAGTCGGAGCGTGTATGTGCGCGTGTGTTGTCGCTCGCCGCGCGACTTGTGACTTCGTTCCTTCAACCACGTCTCCGCATATTATTCACCTCCCTTCCCGGTCGCTGATACCGACACCATCCCGGTGATCGTGTAATATCACGCGACAGAAAAAAAACGTGAAGAAAAAGAAAGGGGAAGCGAAAGAAGAAAAACGTTCGCCAGCCGTTCTCCAAACGGTGACTCCGAGTCTCGGCGTTTCCGGTGGTTCCGTGCTCTCCTCGTGAGCCTCCCCCTCCTTACACCCACCCCCACTATTCTCACCTGCTGCCTTTCCCTCTCACATTTACATCGATGCCAGAATGAAAAAAATTTTTAATAAAAAACAATGTTTAATATCAAAGCGTGTAAAAAAACTTTTTCCATCGAACTAAAAAACTCGCAACGATAATCCCTTTGTGTACATGTACACATCGTGACACGAAATTCACTTTCATCTCGCACCATGCCAAGCCCACGCGCTTAAACGAATCGCGATACGAGCGAAAGAACAAGATTTTTTTTCTTCCGAAGTGTCACTACAGGAGCGACCGAGAGGGATTGAACGTACCGAGATATAAATCGACGCTCTTCGAGCAAAGGAAAAAATATAGCACGAGAGATAGAGAGAGATAGAGCGAAGTGAAGAAAGGAAAAGAGTGCGTGAGTGCCCTCGTCGTCGCTCGGTTTACGCGTGTGTTCCAACGTTTTTTTTTTTTTTTCTTTTTTTGGCGATTGTGTC
>JAPYZJ010000545.1:0-41129 GCA_030522765.1 Ophioninae sp. B BG-2022a
CACATTTTAGAAAACCCACATTTTAGAAAACCCACATTTTAGAAAACCCACATTTTAGAAAACCCACATTTTAGAAAACCCACATTTTAGAAACCCCACATTTTAGAAAACCCACATTTTGGAAAATCCACATTTTAGAAAACCCACATTTTAGAACACCCACATTTTAGAAAGCCCACCTTTCAGAAACCCCACATTTTAGAAATCCCACATTCTAGAAGCCCCACATTTTAGGAACCCCATATTTTAGAAAGCCGACATTTCAGACAATCCGAAAATTTTTAAACCCCAAATTTAAGAAATCCGAAATTTTGAAAATTCCACATTTTCAAAATCCCAAATTTTATCAATTCCAAATTTTAGAACAGCCGAACCTTGAATTTATTTCGGCTTTCCTTGAACATGAATTTTTTTAAACTTTGGGTTTTCGTAAATGTGGATTTATTTTGGGTCCCTGAAACGAGTAAAGCCATACAGAGAAACGTCGAAACACGTTTCTCTCGTGTATAAATAAAAAATTGAATGCAGAATAGCAGGCGGTCTATGGAACGGTCGCGTTCGCGATAGGTTGGCAGAAGAGAAGTCGTGCAGACTCGACGGCGCCCATGCAACCGTTTATGCGAGGGAGACCCTTCGTCGTCGCCTACACCACCCTCCTGCGTAAGCCGGACAACCCTATTATTTTTCCGCACCACACCTATATCCTATCTTGTCTCATTTTTTATCCCTAAGCAGATTCTCAACTTTGACCAATGAGAAGCGTGAATAAAACTGCATGAACAAAAACGAGGTTTCTATTTACGAGTATTTTTACGAATAATGATTTTTGAAAAAACATCCGCTTTTTTTCACGTACGAAGTAACGTCAGCAGGGAAACGTTCTACGTTACCGACCGTTTCTACGGAAATATTGAGAGGGAAATAGAAACCAGGATCCACTTTATCGACGAACACTCACGTTGTTTCCTACGTTACCGACAGTCGGTAACTTACCGCCAGTCGGTAACTTGCCGCCTGTCGGTAACTTGTCGACTGTCATTTCGGTACCGCAGATTATTATTCACATTACAGCCTAATCATCGTCAAAAGGTAAAATATGGGAATTGCATTTGCCCTGAACCTTCACTTTTAACGTTTACCCAAACGAACACGCCTTTTTTTCACAAACAAAAAAAAACAGGTGAAAGGATCAATCGTGACGTGGGAAAATGAGCGCAACAATATTCGACTCCAGAGATGATCAGTGATGGACACATTGTGAGACACCGGAAATAAAAGAGACGATCAATACCCGATGGGTGGAAAAAAATCGCAGAAGACTTTGTCTTCTTCTCAATGCCCAACCCGCAAACAAATAACGCTCCACTGTGTACTCCCACGAGAATACCTTTCTTTCAACGCTGCATGTTTGCTTCCTCATTTTTATTCGTTATTTATATTAATCAAGCTTCGTGAGTTTTACTGGGTTATGGCCAAACGCGAAATTCAACGATGCGTCACTCCGCGCTTTCTTACTGCGGGAAACTACCACTGCAATAGTTGCAGTGCGAGGATCTCTGTACCGCATAGCAGCATCAATCGTTACCGATCTAATAGCCGGAAATCCGTTTTCCCGAATGTAAGTGTAGGCGATGTATTTGAACGAATCTTTTTAACGATATTTCGCTAAGTTGTTCATTACGATATAATTATTAATCATTAATAGTAATGTCATAGCGGAAATAACACCTAATCGTTGATACTACAATCATGAAAACGAATTAATTAAGGAAATACTAATTATGGATTTTACAAGTACCTATGAAAATTATTCATTAATTCCGAAGTGCTTACTGGTGACATTATAATTAAGAAAATTATATGTCAATTAAAAAATTATTGCCGATTACCAAAATGTTGGTTCCGGAAATGAATTAATTATTTATATTTTCGAAAACATCTTTTTCATTCTCGAATATTTTTTTTTCTTTTTCGAATAATGAATTCTTATTTATTATTTGATAATGGAAAAAAATTATTTTTAAAAAATTGAAAATTTTCATTTTTTGTTGTTTCTAGCTTTTTGCGACGTTTTTGCGTACATTCGCGAAGACGGAACATGCGTTTGGAAATAAAACGATTCCGTGACTCCGAAAAAATTCAACGAGACGCGAGGATATCTTCGAAGCGAATCCAAAATTAGCTCGCGTTTATTCAATGCGCCAACGTGCTCGTGAACGTATTAAAAAAGCGCTATCGACAATTTTTTGTTTCCGTTGAATCATTACCATTTTTTTGTTTCTTTGTTTTTTTGTTTTCACTCCGTCTCGATCGTCCCACGCTTCCGGCTGTTCTCAAGTTTTGCCTTATGAAAATACGAGTATTCTCGCCCTCACCGATTTTCCTTGCCAACAGGCTTTTGCGGGAAAGTATTATTTTTAGACGAAAAAAAAATACCACTCTTGGAATCCGCGCGAATTTGATACAAAGAGCCCACAAAAAATATGCGTTTTGCGATTTTTTCGATTATTTATATCGACTTATAAATTGATACGATCAAATAAAATATAATAATTATTACTGTTATTATTATTGTCGATAAAAATAGCGACGGATATAATAAAGATAACTATAATGTACACAATTATTTATTATTATCGTTTTTTATAAACAACAATAATTAATCAACTTTGCGAAGCATTAATGACTATTGAATGATTGATTATATAATATTATTTTTTGTCTTATCATTATCGTTATAATAACAATGATAATAATAATTGTAGACGTCATTGGTGTCATTGCCATTGTTTGCATGATTATTTGCATCAAGTCATCCCAACGGATATTCCATACGCAGCTGATAATCCATAATTATAGTAATCAATATTTACATCTGCGCACATTCGATGTACCGAACAATTCCGTATCCCGGAAGACATAAAAAAAACGGACATTGATAGAGAATAATGAACTTATCGAATCCCTTCACATTCTTTTACACCTGCGATTGTAAATTTCGTCGTAATTGTAAAATTGTTTATCGAGAAGCAAAAAAAAAAGGAGATAGAAGATCTAATTATCTTTCACGAGAAGTGGGACGTAGAATAATTGAAGCTCGATCCTCGTGTTATCCAATCACACCGATGATATAATCGAGTAATAAAAAATGACATCGAATTGATTCGCCGATCAGTGTCATTGTATTACTTCTTTGGGTTTGTTGGGTTTAATCTTGGAATTTTTTTTTTGTTTATTTTGCTTCTTTTTTTTCCACCTATCCGCTTCGGCTTGACGTCCGAGGAAAAGGGTTGCGGTGAAAAAGGAGCAAAGTGCGGGTTACCGGAGGGATAGTCGGATATAGCAAAAAGACGTTGAGAGAGAGAGAGCGAGAGAGGGTGAGACAGTACCGAGAGGAACGCCGCGGGTACGTTTCTCGGACGGATCGATATAATACGACGCAGCGGATGTAGGGGTGACTCTCCCTTAGTCCTACATATACACACGGAGAAGGGTAATTCCCTAACGCGCGATTTCGAGGACCGTCTCCAAAATAACACAATGTCCCCATACTCAACGATCCGTCGATTTCAACCCAATTTCGAAAGCCATCCTCGAAGTAACGCAACGTCCTGATACTCAACGATTCATCGGTATATACCAAATTACAGCAATGGCGATTTCGAGGACCGTCTCTAAAATAACACAATGTCCCCATACTCAACGATTCGTCGATTTCAACTCAATTTCGAGAAAGGTCATTTCGAGGGTCGTCCTCGAAGTAACGCAACGTCCTGATACTCGACGATTCATCGGTATATACCAAATTACAGCAATGGCGATTCCGAGGACCGTCTCCGAAATAACACAATGTCCCCAAACTCAACGATTCGTCGATATCAACCCAACGCTTATAAGAGCGATTTTGAAGCTCGTCCCCGAAATAACGCAATGTCCTCGTACTCAACTATACGTCGGTTGCAATGTCCTCGAAATAACTTATCGGCTGATTCGAACGTATCTGCACTAAACGTCACTTTCAGGAATGTTCCCTCTTCATACGCAAGGATTTACTTGATAAAATTCCGATTTTATTCCCTGACCTCGAAATACCAAGATGGGCTGGGAATATACATTACACCGATGAACCATGGGTTCGATGTGTCACGTTTATAAATACGTAATTTATCAAACCCTACGTACAATAGCCTGTCGCGTGGTCGTGCAACCCTACGTGTGCTCATCGACCCCCATATCGTTTCATGCTTACGTGGAATCGGGAATACGCACACTCGCGAGCGTGTATTTTTATACGCGTTTACGCGCGTATGTATTTCGACGCTGGGGCCTTAACGTGTACTCCCATTAATGAATCCAACGGGAGAGACTCGGGGCGATACACGAACGTGTATATTCCCTTTCGTACGGTTGTCCCGTCACGAAACTTCATTCCTCTTTTACTTTCTTTACGATCACCCTCCTCGAAAATTTCATTATCCACGAGGTCACTTTTTACGAACGTAAAAAAAAAGGACCGCGAAGGGAGCGACTGTTTTTACGAGCTCGCCTCTCCGGAGACACAAATTTTTATCGAATTCCCTGAATAATCTACGGTATTTTTTTTTTAACCCAAACAAACTCGAACATATTTTTATTCGAATTTTCTCTTCGAAACAATCGTCAAAATTTTTTCTCAAACTCAAATATTTTTCTGTCGAATTTGCGTTTATCGTTTTCCCCTTCAAATAAACCCAAACAATTTTTTTTCCGAATTTGCCGCACTAAATATCGTTGAATGCTTTTTTTTGTTTAACAAACCCAAACAATCGTTTTTCGGAATCCATCGAAACAATCGACAAAATTATTTCATTTTTTTCGAGCATACGAAATTTATTTGCAAAGCCACCGAACGGAATAATCATAATTATTTTATTTTTTCAAACAAAAATTCAAAATTCATTAATTATATTAATTAATTGATGATATGAATAGTTATTTAACTAATGACATTATTATTATTAATTATGCATCAATATTAATTGATATAATTAATTAATTAATATAATTAATATTATACAAAATTACTAATAAAATATATTGAACTCTATTACATGAATATAGCTACTATAATAATACAAAAATATACGATAAACAATAAAAATTCTTGAACGATCCCAACATCATTCGAACGTCATGCTCCGCTTCGCAAATTTATTTTTATTTGTATTTATTATATTATTATTTGTTATAACAATCTATTTACTATTAAAAATAATATTTATTAATATTATTTTTATTTTATTAATAATAATTCATTATTTATTATTATTTTATTTATTTTTACGCGGCTTATATCTTTGCTCGACGATAAATAACGAGAATAAAAAGATGGAAAAAGAGGAGAGCGGTGGGTGACGGGTAAAAAGGTAGACGTGAGGAGCACAGAAGTCGTACGGTAAAATTGCGCGGATCTGCTCGGTTAAGCTTTTGTCCAGATACAGGCATCGAGCGTTCGACACTGTAACTAGGCGGATGTGTAGTCACTGCCGGAAAGTACGGTACAGACATCGAGAACGGAAGAACTACGTTGTCGTATTGGTAAAAGTCGAGGGATTAGCGAACACACGCGGATATACCGTTAAAAGCAGACTCGCTAAATTTTTCGTCTCGTTAGTAAACACGTGACGAATAATTAACGCCCGCGTGGATTCGCGGTCTGATTAATGTGCCAATATCCTTGAAATGAACCAACGATGCTTGAAACTGTCCTCGGTTCAACGGTCCTTGAAAAACTCAATAAAAACAGGCAAAGAACGTTCAAGAAATTTTACAAATTTTGAAAAAAAAACTTTTTTCGGCTTCGGGTTAAAGTTTGAAAAAAAGTAAACAATAAAAAATTCGAAAGTAAAAGCTCGAATAACACGTATAAATGTAAACCCAAACAAACGCGAAAAAACAATAATCCAAACGTAAACAATAACATTTTTCAAAAAAAATTTCAAAAAAGAAAACGCTTCAAACGCCAAAAAAGGAAATTATTTTTTTCTAGGTTGCAGTACAGTTTTAAAAATTAATTATAAACACTAAACTTCGGGGATAATTGCTTCGAAAGAATACACCTGAGAAACAAATGAAAATTTCAAACCTAAACAAGTCCGAACGAAAATAATTCAACCGCCAAAAAACTAAATTATTTTGCTCAAGGTCACACTACAATTTCGAAAAATGCATAATCCTAAAAATTCAAAAATCAGCAATCGATAAATTCGAACCCAAAAAAACAATACTTTTTTTTTTTAATCTGCGTGAAAAAACAAAATTCAAACAAGCCGAGAAACGCGAATATTAAAAAAAAGATCAAAAAAATTATTATTAAAAAAACAAAATTACAATACAAAAAAGGAATAAAAAATGATACAATTTATTTAAATATATCACGATTATTATCATTATCATTATTATTGTTGTTTTTATTATTTTTTTAACAAAAAATGTGAAAAAATTTCAATATTTTTCGAAAAAAATACGAAAGTAATAAAGTATGAAAGTTATACGAAAATTCGAATAAAAAGTAAAATAAGCGCGAGGCTAACTTTTTATATATCGCATATCGCTATAAACGTTTCACCTCTATTATTAGGTGTGAACGTAACTGTCCGTATACGAATGACGATTCAAATTTCTTCGTGACTCATGAGTTCGTTCCTTGGAAGAAAAAAAAACGCGCTCGCGCAAATACACTCATAAGCAAATTTACAGGTGCACCGTACGTAGTGTTGCAGAATTTTTTTTTCATCAACGTGGGGGCGAATTATTAAAAGCGGCCTTTTATATTTCGAACTCGCACGACACGTACTTCCGGCTTTGTCTGAAAGATCGTGGTATCGGAATATTAATATATCGATCGCTGCGTATCAAGTTTTTATTACACTTTTCGTTTCCGTTATAAAAAAAAAAGATAATCTTTTTGATTTTTTGAAAAGTTAAATTATCATCTCGACATCGTCGATATTATACTTTTAATTAAATGTATCGGAATGGCAAATAAAATTAATTTGTAACAATGAAAAATTGACATTCTTATTTATCTAAATTATTTATTGAATTTTTTATTCAATTAATATTCATAGTATATATTGAAAGAAATATTCGTTCAATTTTCGGTGTCGAATTTAACATTTATATCGTTAGAAAAATTAAATAATTTTTCTAACTATATAGTATAGAATAATAGTATATTTATATAAATTCGTGTAATATTTCTCGAGGGTGTACGTAGAGCCCACTCGAGTCCACTGTACGTGAACGAGGACCATTAAACAATGCTGGAGCAAGGCTCTTAATCTCGAGCATTATACGTGTATAACGACAATCGATTTGTGACGTCGGATCTCCGAGCTTTAAAATAGCTCTGCTGGACGTGCAACAAGTTTTCCTACGCTAACCCTTGACTATCACCTGAGCTTTTACTAACCCATAATCGGCCTGAAACCTTCGAGAATTATCTATCGACGATTATCGGAACTGCGATGTTCGCGATATCGTTTATTCAAACCAACGAGAACGTACGGTAGGATTTATTGCTTTCACCGAATAGTCCAACATACCAACGTTTTTTGTTTTTATTGAAATGAAGATTTCCATTTTTTTCACAAATTCGTATTATTTTATTATCTTAGTTTATTAATTATTTTTCTATGGATTATATTAATTAATTATTTGTATAATTAATTAATACAATTCATATTAAATAGTCAATATAATAATTAATAATTATATTAATCAATGACTTAATTATTGATATTTAATCAAAATCAATTAATATTAGTTATTAATTTCAAAAAAAAAAAAGATCGAGACTTTTTTGTTAGGAAACGAATTATGAGGAAACTTGGATAATACAATATAAAATTTGCGATATCTGGAGAAATGTTTATAAAAATTTACAGGTAAATATGTATGAATTTAATCCAATTTAATCCAATTTATTTATTACCAATATTTATGTGTCCTTTTTTCTATTTTTAAAGAGATATTTTCAAAAATATATAACTTCAATTTTTCTTTTAAACAATTTCCAAAATAGATAAAAAGAAAGATTTATTTAAAAAAAAATAATCTCAAAATAATTAAATCTAAAAAAATGTATACGTATAGACATATCAATTTCTGTATATTTTTAAAAATCATTTATTTTTTATTCCTTTTTTTCGTGTTTTTTTTAATTAATATATATGTCTAATTTTGTTTTGTATATGTTTTTATGAGTTTTTGTTTTTTGTATATTTATTTTTTTTGTCTTAAAATTTTTGTGAGGATTGTTCAGCGAACCATACGAGAATTGGATCATGTATTTTCCCACGATCCCAAAATACTCGTCGAGTTCTCCCACGTCGTTCGCCAAGTAAAATCCCTAAACGTTTGACCATACAAGGACACCACCTCGAAACTCGATTCGACGCGCGTATCGAAAGGCAAAAGTTTGGACAAAGGCGATACTCGGTCTAAAAATGTCGAGAAAAATAAATTTTCAAAAAAGCATTCGAACAGCCTTGAAACGGCTTTTTGACGTTTCATCGTCACGAGAAATTCCGCAAGGCGGTAAAAGTGCTTATTTTCTCCTTTTTTTATCGAGCATGTTTGTGGAAGCTGCAAAATGTCTCGATGCACAAATTCACGGCAATTTGCGTACGTCGATGACGCAGGAATCGGACGCGTTGCGTACGCTAATGCAACGTATCGCAGCATTCGTAACGCGTGTTTGCGAACGACAAATTTCACGACGTTTTATCCCTCGATTATTGTCCACACGATTATTGATATGACAATAATATGACCTTGATAATATGATATTGTATCATCGAGGAAATGAAAAACAAACGGCGAAAAAAATGTTCAACTAAATGATAATGTTCGAAAAATCTTGACAAAATAAAGAATGAATAAAGATAACGAAAAATCGCAAAAAATTATTTGAGTCATGATAAAAATAATTAATAAAATAATAATATATTAAATATTTAAATATTAATCATTTTGAAAATAATTAACAAAATATTAATTATTCGCTACATCCGCGAAACTTTATCAATACCAAAAATATTCACGGAATTAGTGAAAACTAATAAACACGATAAATCAATAATGAAAAATCTTTTCATCAATTAACGAATGAATTCATAAAACGAGTAAAAAAGAATGCTTACGAAGATAATAAAGCGAACACAAAATCGTAAATCAATAGCTATTCGATGAACTAAATATATTATAAAACCATTCATGGAAAAAAATGTCAAACAATGACGTCACCCCGTTATGAGTCACGCAATACTCACCGAGTCCCATGTCGGTGAATATTTCCTTGGGCGCGATATCGTCCTCGTCGGTTTTTCTTCCTCGATGAGTGGTGGCCGGGACCGTTTCGATGCTTGTTTTCCCGGGGGTTTTCGCAGGCGACTGTTCCGGCGCGGATTCGAACTCGGAGTCTCCAGTCTCAGCGCCGTTCTGCTGGTGTTGTCCGGTAATTCTACCAGCGCTAGGGCTCACGTAATCGTTGGACATTTCATAGATATCATCATGCGTGTGGTGTTCCCTGATCGGATATTCGTTTCGATTATCATTTCGATCATCATCCTCCTCTTCCTCGATTTCATTTTTGGGCAACGGTGGAAGGGGTTTTGTGGGTGCTTCGTCCTCTATTTTCGTAGCTTCGATTTCGCCATTCTGAAAACTCGATCCGATCACTTTGGATTCCGGTCTTTCAACGACGTTCCACGTGTCGTCATCAATGAGACTCTTCGACTGGACGGACTTCCTAGTATCAAGATTGGGCGAGGTTTCACCCGCGAGGAAATCGTATTCCGGTGATTTTTCGGGTACCGGCAAAACGGAGGATGAGATGTTGCTGATGAAATCGTGACTCTTGAGGGAGAGATCTTCATCGCGGGAGGGGAGGTCATCGACGGGCTCGACAAGCTTGATGACTTCGATGACCTTGGGATCTTCGGTGACCTTGGGTTCTGTGATAACCTTGGGTTCCTCGATGAGCTTTGGAACTTCGATGACCTTGGGATGTTCGATGACCTCGTCATCCTCGATTTTACCGACCTGTTTTTCAATCTCCACGTACAGCTCTCCAGTCGGTTTTTCCAAACCGCCGGAAGGCTCGAAACCCTCGGTTCTCTCGACCTCCATGAAAGCCAAGGACGCGGCCTTCGCGTCCATCCTAACCTCACTTCCAGCCAAATTATCGAGGACTTCCCGATCCTCGAGGATGGGCTTCTCCAATCGACTATCCGGGTGTTCACTTCCCACCTCGCACTCGTAATCGGCAGAAGGTGGTGGCGTAGCCGGCACCGGTTGCAAGATCCTCTCGTCAGCCGGTATACTGGTGTCGAGAATATTGCGCTCGAGTTTGCTCGCCAGGCTACTCGCTAGCTCACCTCCCTCCATCGGGCCACGAATCTCCTCGCCCATTTTCCCGGCCCGTTCCGGACGCGGAACGTCTATCAGTTGCGCCGACGTCATATCCAGCAGGCTCTTAGCATCCTCGGGACGATGAGACTCGTCGCATGGCGTACCCTCGTGCTCGAGGTGCTCGAAGTCGTCCATGGAATCGTTGTCGCGTCTTATCGTTGGATTCGATATTTCCTTCGTTGATTTGGACGAGACGGGAACTCCGCTCGACTCGAAGATCCCGTTGTTCTCCATTACGATCGCTCGTTAAACTCCAGTCAACTGGAGAATCGAACGGGTTGAATTTTGGCCACTTGTCTATCACTGGAAATCAATCGAGTCACTCGAACTCACTGAACTCCTCGATAGAACGTATTCACTACACCCGTACTAGCGAATAACTGAGACTGGGTTGAGAACCCCTTGACGCTTCCCCAAGAGTGACACGAATTTATCCGAGCCGGTTCGTCGAACGAAAATTTTTCAACGTCTCATCGGCTGAAACCCTTCGCAATTTTCGATCGTATTCTCCTGTCGCACGATTCGTATCGATAATGTTTATAGATTTGTTTGTGTTCCACGTTCCCGGCACTGGTAACGGGGAGGGGATAAATCGGCTGTGTCAATACACTCTCAACTGTCAAATGTCACCGCACTGAAAGACCGCACGCTACTCCCAATATACGTAATGTGTGCATGGGTGTGCCTTTGTAGACGTGTTTATATGCATGTATATATAGATGTTTGTGTGTGTGTGCGAGGAAGCGCGGAGAGACCGACGAACGGGAGACTCTTTCCGAGAGAGGAGCAGACTGGTTTGATGCTTGGAGACCGTTGGATATATAGAGAATACGACGAGAGCGGCGAGGGCAAGGTAGAAAGCAGAACGAAAATGATCGGGGTGAATGGGGAAGGAGGAGTCCCAGGGCGCAGCCGCAAACCGCATAAAGCACACTTTCGCGCTCGTCACGCTCAAATCGAAATCTCCAAAAATTTTTTTCGTATTTTTTACGGACTCTACGATTTATTTCGCGTCGAATGAAACGAAAACGTTTTTTTTTTTTTTAGAAAACTTTTCAATATACCCTTCGATATTTGTCCGCATCGAATGCGTGGACAACGTGTTTTTTTAATGAATTCTTCACCGAGCTTAAGATTTTTTTCACGTTCAATAAAACGTTTCAAATAATTCTGCAATTCTTTTTACGTCTGATCAAATGAAACAGTTTTTATTTAAGGGAGCTTTAGTAGTTAGTAGAATTTTTAACCATTCTACGAACGTTTATCGCTATATATAGATAAGAGACTGTTAGCTATATAAATAAAGAAAGTTGAGTTCTATATCTTGATTGTTATCTCATGTCTCAAGTGTATTCAATCTTGATGTTATGAATCATCTTCCGATATCAGAGGTTTCAAGATTATTTGAACTGTATACAAAAAACTATTATGTCAGGTATAATAGGTATAATAGAAGATTACAACAATATTATTTATATTATTTATTGTGTTGAAAAATTTATATTTTACTATTCGCCGAGTTTTCTCGTATGGTTTTGCAGGTTTTTACGTATTATCCTTTCTAACGGAACATCTATCGGTATCGTTGTATTTAACGGGAAGTATGCCTTTGTTTTTGTTTGTATTTTTTTATTGGCTTCAAAGGTCTCTTAACGATCCAAAAATGATATAGACTGAACGAACGATTAAAGGAATTCGATTTTCCATAGAAAGTGTTATTTAGAGAAAATTTATCCGATGCTTCCTTTTTAAATTTTGAAGCCGTTAGGGCGACGAGTACTTGTTATCGACTGTCCACTTTTTTTAAATCTTCTGAATTTAGTCAATAGATGGCGCCACTGCGTAAATTTTCAACCTAGAAAACGCCAGAGACGTCTCTAAACATTTTTTATCCTTATTAACAAAAATTCGAATATTCGATTATTACTAGTAAATTCTATTATGTGATAGTAACAATTACTTGTACGAATCGATAACATTTCATTTAACGAATTATCGAAACCCAGTTTCAGATAAATACTTTTCCGTCTTAATGAAAAAATCTTTATTTTTGACATATTCATGAATCTCCCGTACGATGAACGATCACGTGAACTATTCGCAAAGTTTTAACGCCCGATACGATACAGCACTGGGAACAGTACAAGGAAATTTCGATTGTAGATATTTTACTGCCATATTTCCATGTGCCGCGCCATACCGAGGGTCTATTAAGAATTTCACGGATTCCTGACTGGTCCATGTGATGGCTAGAGCCAGAGATCATCGACCACGAGACCTTACACGTGGCACGTTTTTTCCCCCTCTCATATGCCCACAAAAATACCGCGACATGTTTTTTGTTCATATCGAAACTCCAGACGAAATAGACACTTCCGAGCTATTTAATGCTTTGGCTAATGTAATCGCTTATCCGAAATCGCGCTCACACCGAGCAGCGACGAAGACGGAAGAAAGTTAATCTTATCAATAGTGCTACAGAGATAAGCATCAGTGTTGTAAAAAAAATAGGTAAACAAAGACCCGCCGCGTTTTTCGATTAACGAAAATTCGTTCGAAACTTTTGATGCTTCCTTTCCGCTGGAAAGAGAAAGGAATGAAAAACGTACGTTGGATTCGTGGAAAACGAATTTTCGTGGAATCGTTCGAGAGGCGAAGCGTGTTGTTGATCGCGGCAAAGCCCAGGGCCCTCCAGGGTCCCCTATTCGACCCTGAATCACGCAAGCTCGACGGCGTTTTGTATTGGCTCGTAGAAACGCACGGCTAGTATTTCAGTACGCTGCGAGCGGTGTTCAGGTACGGATTATCGCTCGTCAAATCCAAGATGCGACAAAATAGAACCATCTGATACGATTTGAAACGGAAGAACATGTGTCGTTGAATGACGAAACGGGGAGCAGAAGACAGCCATAGACGCGAATAGAGAAAGATATAAACAAAAATAGGGGAGTTTAAGGATATATTTAAAAAAAAAAGTGTTCCGAGTAATTGGGGCGTTGGTGTTCCCACTAAATTCTGCTAGTCCTCGATGTTTGACGATTTTGCCTCCCCATCGTCCAGGACGTTCGAAAATTGATTTTCGAAAGAAAAAAAAAACAAAAAAGGCGAAAATCGGGGGTAGATTGAAATAATAATGACGAATACGAGATCGCCGGTGTCCGGATCTGCTGAGAACGATGGTAAACCGATGGGAAAGAGATCGCTCAACGGTACTATCATTAATAGAAATATAAATGGACTGAAGAGTTCTCGCAGCAACGGCCACCTACAGGTTAGTTCGTCTCGATTTATTTCAACGCTTCAGCGAGAATTAGCGTTATTTAAAATATAACGTGTCGCACATGTCAAAACCGCCAAGTCTTTGGAAATTCTTGACAAAGCGGTTATCGCGAGTGCATGACAATCGTCGACCAGAGTTGAACACGAATTTTCACTTACTAAAATTATCTGTTTATCTAAAGTCTTCGGCCATTTTTTTCGTATCAACCAAATCGTGAAGGATCGTTTCATAACCTCCAATAATTATTGTTTTTTCTTAAATACTACGAATTATTAACGGAATTGTACAAGGGAATCGACTTCGATTCGAGATGCCGAACGTTCCACAGAGTACGCCTGCACTCGTGTGAATTTCATGGCGAGTGCAGATGTACCCTAGCAGCCAGTGGGTCGGCCCGAGTACGCGTGCACTCGGGCGAACTGGCCACGAAGAATCGCTTAGTTTTGCAAAGGATGCGATATCTTTGCGCCATCCGAGCCTACTTTCCTTTTGTAACCCGCTCCCAGGCGAGCCCAGCAAAATCCCCGATAACTTGGTGATTCACGCCCGGTCTTTTGCCGCATCATTTCCTCTGCCTTGGTATTCTCGTAAATTGATACAGAATTTGGATGTTTGTTGAGATATTGAATGTGCTTTGGCATGCTTGGTGTTCGATAAGATATTGGATGTTCGTTGGGATGTTGAATGATCATTGGGATGTTGAATGATCATTGGGATGGTGGATGTTCGTTGGGATGTTCGCTGAAATGTTTGATACTCATTGGAACGTCGGATGTTCGTCAGGATGTTTGATATTTGTTGGCTGTTTATTGGGATGCCGGATGTTCGGATGTTCGGATGTTCGATGGTTATTTGGAATATTGACAACCGAGACAATCGAGAAACCATCACAATTCAAGGACCACTGATGTAGTCATTACACGCCAGAAACAGGCACGTCCCATCGCAGAAAAAAAATACTGCCTCTTCTAATGTCAAGGACACGTAAAAGTTCGACATAACCTCACATATTTCCGAATCCAATTTTCTGATAGACCGGCTTTTTGTTTTTTTGTTTGTTGAACAAGCCAACAATCAGCCTTCAGAATTTGTAGAACCCAAACAAACACTTCAACGAGCACGCTTGCATTCATAGGTCACGCGGCACATCTCGCCTTGATTACACTTATCGAAGCGTAACATCTAAACTAACATTTGCTCTTCCGGAAAAGTATCCGATAACCTAACTATACTCCAAAGATCATAAATCGTGGGATGTTTACAGGGCTACGTTGTAGAGCCATATAGTAGTTTCGTAGTATTCTATGATGTTTAGTTTGAACGTTTTTCTTGTTTTTTAGAAATCGATTTTTCACACGAATTTTTGTGCGTAATATATATATATATGTGGGAGTTTCACGTCACTTTTACCCCCCTCTATCCAAAAATTGCAGCTACCTAAAAATACGACCGAGGGCTTAAAATCTTCGTAAAATCATATACTTTCAATTACATTGTGGCATATTGATGAAACACAAAATAGCGGACGTAGAGAACGCAACATTTGCAGAAAAAAAAGGGAAAAATCGTTTAAGATTCTTGAAGACGATTTTTAGCTCATTAAGATTACAATTAATGTCCTTTCCACTTCTAAGAACCCAAACAAACCCAATATCATAGAATGCTATATATATAGCATTTTATGATGTTGGGTTTGAAGGTTATTCTTTTATTTTGGAAATGAATATATATACATATATTCATGCCTATCAAATGAATATAACATTCGCGTTTTATCGCAATCCCATGTAGGAGTGAAGAAATTGAAAATGACGAGATCGTCGAACACGAACATCGCTCGGGCAACGCTTAGCGCTATCGAGCTTCAGTGTGCACGAAATGATGCTCGGACAATTTGAAAGCTCAATTCGGGTCAAATCCGAGTTAATTTATAGTCTTCGAGAGCATACTACAATAGTATCCCACACTCGTAACAGCCACCGTTTTTCCTTTGCTTTTTACTACCCCCCCCCCCCTCCCCGCTCCCAACCTCTTTACCATTTCCATAAGTTACCATTGCGCGAACGAATTTTTCAAAAGTACCTCGAAAACGGAAAAAAACTGACCGAGGCACACGTTCATTTTGAACTTTCGTTTCAGACTCAAAGGACGAAAAGAAAGCACGAATATGGAGAACCTGACGCGAAGGAATCCTTCGAGCAACCTTCTCTCGTTACTGCCGCCCTTACGCATCTCGGCTTTTACATACTTATGTTTCTTGGATTTATCAATCAACTTTTCTTCACGCCAAAGGTAGCACGCGAGCAAAATAGACAGGTAAATAATGAATAATTGTTTTTATTATAAATCTTCAAAAAAACTTATCTTTTTTTCCAATTAAATACAGTCACTATTGAAAAAAATAAAAATAAAACGATAAGCTTTGAATAATGGTTTTAAAAGGTAAATAGTCATTATTTTTTACTGATTGTATATACAAGTTCATTTTTCATTAAAAATTTATTTGAACATTATATATCTATTCATTATTTTGGTAAATTATTTATCAAATTTCTTACCGAATTTACCGAATTATTAACACGGATTAAAAAAATGTTCGAAAAATAATGAATATTTATGAACAATTAAAATGAATTGTTAATTATTATTGAAATCTGAAGACAGATTTATCATAATTACAATGGGTAATAATAATTACAATTATCTTTTTCGTGGGCAAGAAAAGACAAAAATGTAACTAAAAATTGATCGAAATAGAAAAATTATGAGATTTCGTTTTTCTTGGCCTGATTAAGGGATATGCAGCTCTCTATGACAATTTCGAGACCTTTTATCTACGATACGTATATCGAAGAGTGAGGGACTGCTGGAATCGACCGATATGCTCGGTGCCAGGTGCGATGGTCACTCTCAAAGAAAGAATAACCAGAGATTACGGCTGGACGTTCGAGTAGGTATTATCAATCAATTTTCACAAAAAATCAATTTATCGGAATATAGCCAAGTAAGCAAAAAAAAAAAATTCGTTGGAAAATCCATATTAAAGATCAGTAATCTTTCATTATTGAATAAGTAATTTTTCTTTTTATTGCTTAATAAATAATTTATATTTTTATTTCTTAATAAATAATTTATGTTTTTATTACAAAATAATTCATTTTTCAATTATTTCTTCGCGCAGGTTTACGGGGAAGGAGATTCCTTGTATCAATCTGGGATCCTATAATTATTTAGGTTTCGCCGAGGCTTCGGGACCTTGCGCTGAGCAGAGCATCGAAGCAGTTAAAAAATTAGGTTTGTCCAGCTGCAGCACTCGTATGGAGCTCGGTGAGTGATCAAGCAATTGCTCGATGGACATTTAAAAATAATAAAATGACATCACGTTTTTTTTTACAAAATCGAGTTCCTTTTTTTGTTTTTTGTTTTTTTTTCGATTTTTCGAGTAATCATAATGTAAACATGTGATCGGGATTGTAAGTGGCGTGCCAAAAATCGTTTCGTTTTTAAATATTATTTTTCTAATATATTTTGTAAATTTATTGTTTATAAAATACATATTTTTTATAAAACGATTTATTTTTTGTATTTTCGATTTTTTGAGGGAATATAATGTAAATATGTGATCGGGGTTGTAAGTGACATGTCAAAAATTTTTCCATTTTTCAATATTATATTTTATTAATTTTTTCAATTTATTATTTATACAATAAATATTTTTGTACAAAATCGAGTTCATTTTTGGTTTTTTCGATTTTTTAAGGAAATATAATGTGAATACGTGATCGGGACTGTAGGTGACATGCCAAAAATCGTTTCGTTTTTCAATATTATTTTTTTATATATTTAAAATTTATTTTTTATAAAAACGAGTTTTTTTGTTTTCGATTTTTCAAGGAAATATAACGTGAAAATGTGATTGGGATTACAGGCAGCATGCCGATTCACGACGAGCTGGAATCGTTGACAGCGAGGTTTCTCAATGTCGAGGACGCGATCGTGTTCGGTATGGGTTTCGCAACGAACGCCCTAAACTTACCCTCGTTGCTCAGTCCCGGATGTTTGGTTTTGAGTGACGAGAAAAATCACGCTTCTCTTATCCTCGGACTGAGACTGTCTGGTGCTGTTACCAGGGTTTTCAAGCACAACGGTGAGTCCTTGACGTCACCGTTACAATTAATTGCATTGAAGAAATAAATTTAAAAAAAACCGACTTTTACATAAAATTATTATTGATTTTGCTACTTACCCAATATTTAATACTTATGTATTTTCATTTATATAATTCAGCAATTTGAATGTATTCAATTTTATTTTTATTTATTTATTCAAATTCAATGACAATTTACGGAAAATTGGAAACAGATTTTGCAAAAGTAGACAAATTTCGTTGAAACGTCAATTGATCCAAGCTTGGCTAATATGTCTAAAGAAAATACATTCCATCTTTAAATAATATTAAATTTATTAATCATTTCATTAATTGATTATTCCTTTATTTATACATCATTCATATTTAACTAAAAAATGTATATTTAATTAAGCATTAATTAAGAAACAATCGATTGATTGATTAAGATTAGTGAATGAATGATTCAATCAGTAATAATTAATTAATTAGTCCAGCTGCATAATTCATAACGGATATTTTTTAAATTATCGTTTCACCGGCATATAAATGAATTCCCTCCACCGGAATTTCCAGATTTGGAACACCTGGAACAAAATTTACAAGATGCGATCGTCTACGGCCAACCGAAAAGTGGAGCTCCGTGGAAAAAGATTTACATCGTTGTTGAGGGTGTCTACTCGATGGAGGGTTCAATTGTCCATTTGCCCCAAATAGTAGCTCTGAAGAAGAAGTACAAGGTGAGACCATCTCAGCGTTAGCATTCATTTAACCTAAAACTTTTTTAAACAAGGTTGAAAACGAAAAAGGTCATATCCGCACCATTTAATTATACACTGCTGTACTTGTATACAGAATGACCATAATTCAACCTATTCTTCAAAGCATTCAATCTAGAGGTCATTTGAATGAAATTAATGGATTTTTAAAAAATGTCATCGTTTATTCGTCATCTTTTAGAAAAGTATTCATTTCCGATTCAGAATGGGGCAAATCATCTAAGATAAAAAAAATTATAGTTTTTGTTATTATTGATAATCGATATGATTATTAATAATAATAAAATAGATAAATAATATAATCAATATAAAATAAACAAGTATATATTAAACAATGAATACTATAAATAAATACTATCAATTAATTAATTAATTAAGGTAATAAATAATATTATCAATTAATTAACATTATAATAACTCATAAAAATGAATATTATTTGTAATTATTAATGTTTTTATAGTTTTCAGAGATAAGCGGAAGAATTTCTAAAAAAATTGTGAAACCATTGTAAATCTGTGACTCCTCGATTTCGAACCTAAATTTCTAGGGTTTCATCTGATTCAAATGACCTGTACAATAAACCATCTCAAGGAAATATTTTTTCCGAGTTTGTTCAATTTTAATGAAAGTTTTAATTAAATTTTTTATTTTTTTACGCTTTGCAGGCATATCTGTATTTGGACGAGGCGCACAGTACTGGCGCGATGGGAACGCACGGCCGAGGTGTTTGTGACTATTACGGTATCGATCCACGTGACGTGGATATACTTATGGGCACCTTCACCAAAAGTTTCGGTTCGGCTGGCGGATACATCGCTGGTTCAAAGGTGAAAACGACACGTCATTGTAGAACTTAGCGAGTTTAGCTTCTGCGATAACCTGAAGTCCTCCGTCTCGCGTGCTGGATTTTTGTTACATTTCACATCTTGATAAATGCATTTTTGGAGTTTCAGGCATTAATGACTTTTTTGGGTTTCGATCTTCGATCAATGGGTTTTTCCGATTGAGAGTCTTATTAAAACGATTCTTGGATTTCAGGCTTTAACAAAAGGATTTTTCTCAATTTTTTTTATTCTAGCTAAATGGGTTTTTGGAATTTCGGAATTTGAAAATAAATGGGTTTATTAGATTTTGAATTTTGATAAATCGAGTTTTTTGTATGTCGAGTCTTAATCAATGTTTTTTTTTTTGCTTTTTAGGCCCAAGTAAGTGGGTTTATCATTTTTCGAGTCCTAATAAGTGGGATATTCAAAAAAAGAATTTGTTTAGATTTAAAGCTCTAATGAACGTATTTTTTCAGTTGCAAGCGAAATAATATAAATGCGTTTTCTATTTCCGGCTTAAATAACTTATTTTGTCCGTTCCTGGATTTCGAGAAATGAGGTTTTCTGAGTTTCAGGGTTTAATAAATTTTTTTGATGTCAAGCTTCAACAAAATGTTGTTTTTTGAAATTAGGATTTGAAAAATCGGAGTTTTGGTTTCAGGTCTTAATAATCGTATTTGTTTGGGATTCAGGCCTTAATAAATCACTTGAGGGTGTACAGCCACGCTCATACGTATGCAACCGCGATGTCGCCGCCGATAGCTCAACAAATAATTACGTCAATGAGAATAATCATGGGCGAAGACGGCACCGACGCCGGGCGAAAGAGGATCAAACAATTGGCGAGAAACACCCGGTACTTTAGACGCAGGCTCCATCAAATTGGCGTCATAATATACGGCCACGAAGATTCTCCGGTTGTGCCTATGCTAGTTTACTTATTCTCGAAAATAGGGTGAGCAGTAATTATTACGATATTTCCATTCGGGCGTGTTTTTGTTTTTTATTTTTTATTATTTAAAACTACAAATACTTGAAGACAACAAAAATATGAAATACAAAGTACCAAAATATGAAAAACAAAAATGCAAAAAACTTGGAGCCAATTCAAATAATAAATTCTGCAATTTCATCGAGCTACAAAAAACTTATTCTATTATCGCGAATGCTTTGATTTTTCAAAAATGTCAATAAAAAATTAATTAAGATTCGAGCACGAGGTAAAAAAAACATAAAATTTTTCAGATATTTTGAAATGCGACGTAATTTTGTTATTTATTGAGGATATTAAAATACACGATAAATCAATAATTATATTTGAATTATAATTAATGATTATCTATTATATATAAAGAAAAAAGAAATATTCATAATTAAGAAAAAACTATTATATTTACTTTCTGAATACGCACGGTTTCTGCGGTTATTCAATCGGAATAAAAACAAACGTTTTTCTTTCTCTCGCAAGATTTGTAGTTCGTACTTTGACGAAGCGAAATATAGCGACAGTCGGAGTTGCTTTTCCGGCGACTCCGCTTATGGCGGGAAGAATTCGTTTCTGCCTGTCAGCCGCTCACACCAAGGACCAATTGGACCACGTGAGTACACTCGATCCTTCTTATCGGATCATATGACATTGTTGCGAAAAAAATGAAACAAAATGTTAACGGAAGAACTGTTTCGTCGATCCGTAAAGAAAAATCAACAGAAGTTGCAGAAATTGGTCTGAAATTACGATTTCTTGATTCAACGCCTATCCTCAGAATTATTCTTCAAGAAAACCCTTTCTACCATTTTTATACTCCATTTTCCAGTTTTCCAGTTTTTACCATTTTTATTTTATCACAGTTATTCTAGAAATAAGAAATGCTTTCTTTAAAATGACGTAATTTCAAAAATGAAGAAATCGACGAATTCTTGATTGCTTAATTTTCGAAATTATGGATATAAAAAAATTTAATTGTTTTTTTTTATTTAGGTGCTCGCGAATATCGAAGAAATGGCGGACCTCATTGGCCTGAGGTACTCCCGTAAACCTCGCGATCCGAGTCCCATCGAGTATTATTCGGACAGCGAGTCGGAATGACATTTCACCGCCGTTACAGCTTGAGCTACGTTGGAACGGGACAGGACGAGCATCATCAGCTCCATCGCAAATAGGAAGACAAATGATAATCACCGCGTTAAATAATCGCGTGATAATCGACCGCGACGAACGAAACGAAAAAAGCGGGCCGACACGAAGAGAGCCTCGTTCCGAATGACCAAGTGAAGCACCAACGCACACCCGAAAGAATACAATCTTTATTTATTTTTTGTTTTCTCGCAATTTTCATGTATGATTTTGCAATGAGAATTGCGACGTTCCGAGACAACGTTCCTTTCTGCTTTTTTTTTCACGTACTTCAGTCGAAGCCCAACGGGCCTAAAATTCGTCCAAAAAACTGCCTGAAAAATGTTCAAAAACGAACTATCGGAAGTCAACGCGAACGACCTCTGGCGGCTTCCGAGTGCATTTAAAGGAAAAATAGACTCAACCCAAAGACAAAATTGTGCTACTTCCGGTCGCGTACCGGCTACTTTTCGCTTACCGGTACACGTGTTTTCTCGAATTTTTTTTTTCGGTTTTATTCTTATCGTAAATATTTATTTGTTACGATCATAAAAGTAGGGTTTACCGAAGGCAATTTTTTGAGAAGACGAATGTGAATTTTGCCGGTTTTTCGCTCGAGTCTAAATTCGCAAAGATTCTTCGAAAGAAGTAATTGTTGAATTCGAGTAAAATAGCACGAACGACGGTACTAACCTACTTTCTATTTTTTTTCACTTCCGTTCACTTGAGTTGAAGTTTGAAACAAGTCGAGCATGAAAGCCACGGAAAGAACAATAACGATGATATCGAGTGATTGAGAAATTGAAAAATGATTTACAAAGTTGTGAAGAAATTCTTCGAAGGCGAGTTTGCAGCGAAGAAAAGTTTCAAAGTATTGAAAGATCTATGAATCTGATAAAAACCCTAGAAAGTTAACGAGTAACGATAAAAATTATGTTGGAAGACAACGATCATATCTTTTTTTTTATTTATTTCTATCGCTGTTCAAAGCTTTTTTCGGATCTTTCATTTATAATAAAGAATACGTTAAATCGATTCGACGATTTTCGCATCGTAAATCAGGAAAGTTCGAGTCATTCGAGAAAATTTGGTTGCGCCTCAACGATGCAAACTTTAAGCTTACAGATCAGCCGTTATACCTCTTTACGATTTAATTCTTAAGTGTACAGGATCCGAATAGATGAGCACAATTTGAAAAAATCGCACAGTGAGAAGACAAAACCCAGCAAGAAGGAGAGATGGGGAGAAAGAGAGCAAGAATCTTTAGTGAAAATTGTATATCAGCTACTAAAGTATACTACCAGCTGACGAATGACAATATGTTTTTTCTGCGATCGTTTCGTCGTAGGAATGTCCGCTGCACAAGCAATACGAAATTTGACGAAATTCTTAGCGTTCTTTTCACCGCGAATGATCAAAGCTTGGATAAAGAATGTTAAGCGCTTCTGCTTCCGCCTAGAGTCCGAAAAGTGTGCAGATAACCATAAAGTAATCAATTCCAAGTTGGATAGCGAACCTATCAGCGCAGATCTTTATCTCTAGCTTTTGCAAAACGAGCGGCGTCCGATTCTCTAGGGATTTTGCTGGTGTACTGATAAGAGGCTAAAATTGACGGACACCGCAAGCAAGGAACTTTGCTAGGTGAAAGGAATTCGTATCCAAAACGAGAATCTAGCCAACGAGGCTTTTGATTGATTGAACAGAAAAGTAAGATTTAACACTTTATTATCCAAAACCCAAAGGACGAAGCCTGTCCGCAATCGTTGCCACGATAATCAAACAGCTCAACCACTCGACGCCAAACTTCGCAACGAAATATACAATCTTTCGATTCTTTTCATTCGATTATTCACGCCAAGTCTCGGACGATTCTGTAGTGATCGCCGATTCACGCAGACGGAAGCGAAAAAAGAAAAAAAAGTGAATAAAACGAGCACATATCTTCGAACCTCGGCCTTACAACGTAACGCGCGTTCATCCACACACACACACACACACACACATTCCTAAACAATCACAGGATTATTTTTGTAATAAATTAGTGACTAAGAAAAAGAATGGAAAAGAAAGAACGAGACAGAGCAAAAGAAACGGAGAGAGTTCAAAATGTAAAAGAATACAATTATTATCGCTGTTGCCATTGAAAGACTAAGCAAATTTTTTTTCAAGCTTCCCGGTCCCTTTCGATCTTCGATAGCCTACGAAAAACTTTTTTCTATCATCTATGTTCCTTCTGAAAATTGTCAACTGTAAAATGTTAAATTTGAGGCGGCTATTCTACAAATTCGACTTTGAAGTTGATGAACGAAGTTCGCGGCGGTATCAGTCCTTTGAAATTGTCCAAAGATGATTCCGCTGATTCCGCTCGGCGATCAGATTTTCCATGCCTTTTTTCGGATGGATATTTTCACTTGCTAAGTTAGTTGCGACAGAATCTTGCGGACGCTTTGTAGAACAGTGGGATGGGACGAAACGCAGTCATCAACGGTGTACGGCGCATTGATGGTGAACGCATCCTTCATGACGATGCAGGCTCCGTCATCAGTGATGGGAAAGCGGTTCTGGCGCAGAATATCCATAACTGCTAGTTTCCTTTCATTGGTGGATTCTGGAGAGTTTGGGAAGCTGGGCTGTTCGAACAGCTGGGGTACGTCTTTCACCGGAGTGGTAGAAACCTCTACACGACGAACCGCGTGGCCCATGACAAATTTGAGACGTCCAGGGTCGTCCTCTTCTACGAGGACGACACTACATATCGGATGGATAAAAGAGGCATCAACAACTAATTCAGGCAAGAAAGTTGAGGTACGCGCGTGCGTGAGACTCGGCGGAATAGTTTTAACGCGCTAATGATTCAATTAGCCGATTTCAATGAAAAGTTGTCAGACAAGGTAAAATTATAAGTATTTGGGAGATTAGTCAAATCCGTATGAGATTCGTAAAATATTACAAATCTCGTACCACTTCGAGCACGGCACCGTCCTCATTTAAAGGAACTGATCTAACCTTTCGGTTACCGGGTCAACCGTGTATACAACGCCGGTGTGAACGCTTCCATCCGTAGCAGTCACCGTGCAGCGCTTGTTCACGTAACTTCGAAACAAAACTGGATCATTCCTGTAAACAACGTGATCGCGATTGGCCATTTTTTACACGGGTTTGATCGCCCTCGCGTTTTTATCCTTTAATAACGGCTTTGCCTGCATTCGCATCCGTCGAGGTTAGGTTCGTCGGCGCGAAGTTTTTCAATCCGTGACGAGCGATTCGCGCGCCAAGAATCCCGGAAGAACGGCGCGATACGCATTGTTGCTACGCGAAATCTTCGGAGTTTTTAGTTCTTTACCCTGGCACTCGCAGTGGTAGTTGCGTTGTGAGATATTGCAGCCGAATGTGCAGACATATACAGGGTGTCCCAAAAACTAACGATATTGCAGGTTCTGTCTTTCACTCTCGCCTTAAGAGGGGCCTCAGCCTCGGCTCGCGTCGATAAAACAGAATTAGCGAACTACGGCCATCTATCGCGAAACGATATTGTCGCTAGCGTCCGAAAAACACCGACAGGCTTCGTGTATGAGTATGTATACGTATGTACATACGTACGGACCGGAAATTTCAAACCGGAACTAAATGTCATAAATGTTGGTCGATATTTTCTCAAAATCGTAAACAAATACCTACAATTAATGGTTTCCCATGGATGTCATAAAATATGTAACAGAACCAAGTGGTTGAGGTCCCAAAATCGGTTCTCCTCCCCTCCAAGTCGTGATATTAACCACGCTTTTTATTTGTCAGCGTTTCCATCAGGTTACTCGCTTGATAAGACAATCTGTATTTTTTCTTCGATTTGATATATTTAGGGAGAAAACAGCCGTTCATTTATCAATTTAATATTGGTCGGTCAAATTTTATGAAATTCTGAAGTACCGTTTAGGAATTCCGTGGGAAACCAATTTTCCGATCGGCCGTACCGACCGAGTCGCAATACGGCCGCCTTTTAAGGCGAAGGTAGCAGCAACTTTTCAATAATCCCAAATCACTCGAAAACTCGAGTATCCTTCTAACACGTTCGTTTTCTTTTAATTTTATTAGTAAGTATTATTAAACTCTTTACATACTTTTGTTTCTTCCTCTCTTACTCATCCATGTTTTCTCGTTCTCTTTCTCATCCATGTTTTCTCGTTCTCTTTCTCATCCATGTTTTCTCGTTCTCTTTTTCATTCATGTTTTCTCGTTATAATGACAATAACTGATAGAATTCCTTAAACTTATTACACCCACACACTCAAGCATACGTCTACCATACTAAATCCATAAACTCTATGTATATACCGTCAATGCGCGCGCGCGCACACACACACGATCGTCGAAAGAAAAAAAAAGACGACGCACTCGAGAGCCTGCCAGTGTGGTCCAAATCTCGTTTTAATAAACAATAATAATAGTAATAAAATAACTATTAACTTTTTTCACTCATCAACTCTCGGTTTCATCGAACTGTCGACCCAACCATTACCTCGCAGACCCTAATGAAACAAAAATTTTGTTTGGCCACTTGAGCCTCTTTTCATCCAAATATCAAAACGGAAAACAGATTCTAACCTTGAATCTACGAGTCGATAAACTAAATCGCTCAGTTTACTTTATAAGAGGAATCCAACTTGAGGAGGGGGGGGGGATAACAATTGTGCAAATATCGCTCGGATGGGCTCGCGATTCTGTTCAGTTGCAGATTTGATAGGAAATTCCAAATGCTCGAAACGACATTGCTTGTACGTACCGAGGGTGACCTTTAGTTAAGTTGTAAATAAGAGAGTGCTGGATTACGAATATTGGAACATCGATTACTGGAATACCAAATATTTTGGAGAAAAACACGACGATAAAGTTTTTTATGAAAATCATCATTTCTAAGATCATCATAAAATGATGATTTCTAAAATGTTCGTTAAATGACAAAGTCAGAGATGATAACTAAAATACTACATAATTTTTGAAGCCCATAAACGTGACGAAAAATGTCGTTGATGATATTTGCCACAATGAAAACAAAAAAGCTAAAAAATCATCGACAATTTTTCTAGACGATATTGTATATTCCATTGGATTTTGAAATCCAGCAGTCACTCGAATACATAATCAACTAGGCCCCCTCGTACAGAGCCTACTTCGGAGCAGCCTCTGCACTGAAAAACGAAGAGAGAAGATAATTGTTAAAGAAAATGAATAAATTAAAAGAAGGTCGAAAGTCGATGAGAATCAACTCGAACCTCGTGCACTTTCGCTGCATTGAGAAACGCTTGGATCAGTCGTCCGATAATACTTTGAACGCCTCGTATAAAAACTGCCTTTTCTCTCCGCACGTTCACACGAAACACACACACACACACCGTCCATTTATTTATTTGACCATCTTCTTCTATATCTATCATAAAAGTGAATTTTCTCATTGTTTTCTTTTTTTTTCGTTTGTTTCATTTCTCGCGCCACACCGACCAAAATTCTATTTACATTTCACATACTCTTACTCTCTCTGTCTCGTTTGCATCGAACTCGCAAATAGTCAATTGTCACAGCGTACGGAAATAATATCGCGCATCAACGCCACACTCGCATTTATTGCACACGATAGCCCTGTGGATCACTACGTATCAAATATGCGTATGCCTTGGAACGAGTCGAAAAACAAATTAGTATCCAGCTACCAGAAGACACCAGGGGTGAAACGAAAAAAAAGTGGTCAATTTTTAGAACGCGTCGAAATTCAATTTTTACGTGAAAAGTTCCTGCAAAAAGAACCTCCGCGTGCGTTCTCTAACCTCAATGTTTTTCGTATTTTTAATTTCCGAGACCCACTGAAATTTTGAAAGCGCGATTTAAAAAAGTTTTTTTCCGACTGATTTCGAAAAAATGACTTATTTTCGAAAAATGCATTTGTTGAAACATGTGAAAATTACGATGAAAAAAAACGTTTTTTTTCGCGAGGAGTGTGAAAAGGCTTAGAAAGGATAATACAGCTGCGCCATCTCGGTCACGTGATTCCAAAACTTCCTCACGCTTCTTTCTCACGCTTTGACCGTTTCGTTCGAAGAACCATTGAACGTTCTTTTTCCGAATTTACTCGCTTTACAAACATTTGCTTTTGCTCGTAATAACGTATCGCGGAAATACGAAAATTCGTCGGCCGGTCGGGGAGGAGGAGAAACTAATGAGAATACGTTCCGCGAAAAAGATTTAAAAAACAGCAAAAAATATCAACTTTCATACATCACTAGGTATTGAAAGCACATTTTGGCGTTTCGCATAGAACATGTCTACTCACCCGACAACACGACACGCGAGAAAATACCATCGATACGTTTGAGAAACAAAAATGTATGATCATATGAAAAGAAATAAAAAAATGAAATCAAACAAGTAGGAAGTGCAGCTTAACGTATATTTGATATGCGTTACGGCTGATAGTGTAGGCATGTGTTTTGTGGCATCTCATTTGCCTTTTTTGTCGCCAAAAATATTTCCGCAGGATCAAGAAGGGGGGGGGGGGGCATCCAACCATCGCTTAAGAAAGTCACTAAACGCTCAAAAGTTCGAAATCGCAAAACCATCTTCAAATTGCGTATAATTATCTCAATTATCTTCAAAAAGGATGGTATGAGGAAAAAAAAAGAAAAATCATGTTTCCCGTTCATTTACAAGGATCCGGAAGGAGGCGGAAACCGGGAGCGGAGGAAATGCGTAAAGATGAAAAAAAATACACGTTTCGATGTTACGAAAAAAAAATGTGGAACACGAATCATAATAATAATAACAACAGTAATAATCGTTATTATTCTAACCAGTATACAACTATATTCTTATAATAATAACAATTACTGTTATTATTTCAATACATATAATATTAAATTAATAACATTCATTATTATTATTATGACGTAATAATACGTTATTTAACAAAAGATTAGCAAATGTTGTTATTACTTCAAGAATATATGATTATTATTATTGTTACCTAATATATTATATTTTTGAAGTAATAATAACAATTGTAATAGGCGTTTATTCAATGAAAAATTCGTGTCCCTCCTTTTTAGAAAAAAAAGAAAACTTTACACGATGCACGATGGACGCGCAAATGTGCGTTTCGAAAAAACGAAAATCGGATGTACGGTGTATGTGTGTATGCGTGTGTGTGTGTACGTCAAACCAATGACGAGTCGATTGGGGGAGGCAAGCTCGAAAGTCTCGATCGCGACTCGCATACTCCACGCGTTTCCTATAATCAATAGTAAGGAAAGTTCGCGTATCGCCGATACGGTCGCAATAATCAAGATCACAAGTATCAATTCATAATCGAAATAATTATTATTACTTTACTCAACAATTCGACAATCATTCGAGAGTTCCAGTAACGATGACGACGATGACGATTACGACAATTCTGTATCATCGATTTTCGGGATCGTGGAAAATTAACCTTTTATTACGTATAACAAGTAATTTTGCCGAGTTGGGTGGGAGATCGAGAGGGAGGAGGGAATCGATGAAAAAAGGTTTGGATAGGAAAATGCGGATATGGGAGAGATGAGAAATTATGAAAAAAAATGGAAGAAAAGCTAGATCGAAATTCCGTCTGTTTGTTCGAAAACCCGCGTTACCCAATTGGACAACGATAAACAATCTTTATGGTACAAAAATTTCGCTCGTTTTCTTATTTCTTCTTTCTATCTTTCTTTCTTTCTTCTTTTTAAATACACACGCATACACGCAACATACACGCTCTTTCATCCATGTACACACAAGCTCTTGCTCTCTCTCCATTCTCTTTTTTCATCCTTCGCGAACGGTCGTCGCAGACGGACATAAAAAAAAAAACGTGTTTTAGCGACTCTTCTCCGCGTCGTGACTGAAACGTTAAAAAAAAATGTCGGCAAAACAAAGATTGAGAAACTGAGACAAAATGCTGGAAGTTGGCGCGAAAGAACGAAAATGAAGTAAAAACAATTGTACGAAAAAGGGAAACAAAAAACGCCACTGGAAAGCGATTTTCCAAATTGGAATATCAAAGTTGGAAAGTATCCCAATTTTCTTGCCTTTTTTTTTGTCACTGACCTTGCATCTCGATTTCGCGTACGTGTGTGTGTGTGTGTCTGTGAATTTTTGTATGTACAGGTTTTCCGTCCAGGGTACAAAAAAATGTCAAACGCTGTTTCTCGTAAATAATCCAGTTTCGGTCTCGTCGGGAATACGTTCGATCGAAGCAGGTCCAATATTGAAACGGGAACGCTGGAGATTTTGCGATCGCAGATATCGACGTCAACGTAAAAAAAAAAGTGAAGAGTTGACGAGTGAAAGAGAAAGAAAGAAAAGAAAAAAAAAAGAAAAACCCCCTTTCGATGTTGAAAACGACGGGAACCGATGTTTGACGTACGAGGAATTTCTTTCGGCTTTCATAGTTTGATTAAGAAAAAGAAGAAAGAAAAGAATAATCGTTTTATTGGCAATAAAGATTTTCGGTATCTCGAAATCCAAAATGTTATCTCGCCTCCTTCCGGAATTTTGACTTTTCGTTGCCACCAAATTCAATTAATTCCCCTTTGCTCTTTTTTTCGTGCGAATCATTTACGCTTTTTTTTGTTTTTTTTTTTCTTCTTAATCTCTCCGTATCTACGTACATTCTCTTGAATTCGTTCGAACGCGACGATCGCCTCGCGCGTTTCGGACTTACCTCCCGGTTCGGACAAAGGCAAATTCGTGTTTAATGTTTTCGTAAAACGTACGTGAACATCTGTGTACGTGTGTCCGTGTTTGAATGTATGTTTTCGGTTGTGATTTTTTTAAATATTTTTCGTCGGAGTTTTTTATCGACTGCGACTTTTTTTAGTTCCTCCCGTTTAGCCCCCCCCCCCCCCCTCTCTCTCCTTCTCTCGACACTCCTAGGATTTTCGTTTCCGTATGATCGCTCGCGTATCTTTCGTGTTTTTTTTATCGTTTCCGGTTTCATTATTTGTTTCTCTTACGAGCAAAAGGATACGATATTTCCTAGTATACATGGGACTTGTATTTTTTGCAAACAATCGCGTCACCGTTTCCGGTCGAACCAAACCTCCCTCCCTTCCTTCCCCCATCCCGCCATTTTCCGTCCCTCCGCGAAACGTTGCGTTCGATCGATCGAAATTTGAATTCAGTCCTGCATCTCCTCGGGTATCTCGTGCGGATTCAGGATACCCGGCACTGCCATTTGTTGCCTCCTCTTCTCTCGCTGCGCCGCTTTTTGAGCGTTCTCGCGCTCCTCCAAGTAAAGATCCGAATCGTCCTCTCCGGTGTACTCCTGCGGATGGTTGTGATACAAATTTACGAAAAAATAGCATTTTGTAAAAAAAAGGTGAAAACAAATTTTTGCAGATAATTGATAATAATTGTTTACTATCAAAATATTGCAATAAGTGTTTATTGTTATTAAAAATTTAATATTGTTATTAATTTAATATTAATACTATAATAATAATAAACAATTATGTTATTTTGCGTACTGTATGTGAAAGTTAATAAAAATCAATGAGTACACAGTTTTTATGAAATTAAATAATTATATGAAAAGTTTGTGCAAGCAAAACTCGACTGGATTGATAATAATGATTAACTGAGAAATTATTGTAATGCCACAATTGTACGTTGTTGATTTTGTTGACGAAATTAATTGTTTATTGTTGATAAAAGTTTTATTGATAAAACTTTAATATTGTATTTTAAAGTTATATCAACGATAAAAAATAAACAATATCAACAACAAACAATTATTCTGTTCGAAATATAACCCGTTTGTAAAAAATTGGTTTTAAAACGGGATTTTCGAAAATTAGCGAGGTTGTGTCGGTATTTAATTTGATCAATGAAGGTGATTGGATCGGACCGATAATCTGAGTACTCACGCGAATTTCGACGAGGAAGTCTCTGAGATGTTCCTTGAAGGCGGGAATGTCCTGATTGAGATTGAACAAGCCTTGCACCGTTATTTTAATTTGACTGTCCGACAAGTGTGGAAAAGCCGCTTTGAGCAATCTCGCAACGAATTCTTGAACGTAAAGGGTGTTCTCGGGGATAGGTCCGAGAGGCACGAGAATCCGATTGAGCTCGACAAGCGTGAACATGTGAGCCAATATCGTTGCGTGCATCGTCAAACCTGATGGAACAAAAAATAATCAACATTTTTTTACCAAAGAGAAAAAGAGAGAAAAAAGCATTATTTCGTAACGTAGCGAAGAAGAAGCATCGTGGAGTCTTGATACCAGGAGGATCGTAAACGGATCGAGAAAAACTTCTTCAATTCAGGAATAGAGTCTCGCAATTTTTCCCGAGTTTTTCCCGAAATTCAGTTTTCCAAATATATAATTACAGTAAGAAATTGTGATTATACCAACTGATCGTACCTAAATTGGTTTTAAAACATCTACAAAAAAATTTGTAGATTTATTTCGCACTTTAAAAAAAGACTATATTTTTTCAAGATTTAATGACAAATCTAAAGTTTTCAGATTTTTCTCTATACTTGTAGTATAAGACGTGATTACTTGCCAAATTTCATAGTTCTAGGTCAACGGAAAATACCTTACAAATTTTGATTCCCTTTAGAGTTGAAATATACGTTTTTTTTACTGCACAAACGACCGTATCTTCTTTATACGTTAATTTAGAAGTTTGATTTTTTCAGAGCTTCAAGGGACTGTAGACCGAGTATATGGTTTTAATTTCAACTCGAAACAAGTTACCGGCCGTATGAGACGTATCCGTCACCACGCTGAATATGTGCTGAAGAATATCCGTAAAGTACGTCTGATAAAAGCTCTGCGCGGCTTGCTCGTGTTGCTCGATGTTCTGGAGCAACTGGTAGAGTATTTGCAAACCGGTGTCCGCGACGTTTCTCATCGTGTGTTTGAAGGCCCAGATTATAGAGTCGAGTACCAGCTTGAATTGAGCTGGTGGTATTGAGAGGAACGCGGGGAAACAGTAGCCGTTGACTGCCTGAAATTTCGTCAAGTTTTTAAGCCAAAGTGAGAGAAAGCGGTGTTAAACATTTTTTTTATCGCGTTTTTTCACTGATAAAACATTTGTATCGTCAAATTTGAATTCTCTATTAAAAACTCAATCACCGATGGAAAAACAGGATTTTCGAAATTTGAATTAAGTTATTGAAAATTTGGTTGAAATTGAAATTGGTTTTCGTCTAACCTGTAATAGGAGGAAGAAGTTTGTCCTGTGCTCGGGGAACTCCTCGAAGTCCTTGTTTATCATTTCGAGGGTGCATTCGAAAACGGCGTCGAATATTTTCGGAACGTCGCTCGTTATGTGGTCCTGCAATTTGTTAACGATAGACGCCATCGCACTTAGCACCTCAGGCTCGCGGGCGCAATGAACGTTCGTCTTTTGGTAATCCAACAACACCGCATCGAGGAGCGGCGGTATGAAGTTTTCCAAAACCTGAAATCACGGATAAATCAATAACGCTTCCTAGTGTCCGTCGAAATGATTGCTAATCGGGCAGCAATTTTTCATAAAAAATCTCCAGGAAATGGCGATTACTTGTGGCTCGACATACTGAATATTGAATGAATTGAAATATTGATTTAAATTCAAACCCAAACAAACAAAAAACCAACCCAAACAAACTCACCATTTGATGATCGGTCGATCTACTGATCCAGTCCGATATTAATTTTAACGCTTCTTTCTTCACGACTCTCATGCTCTTGATCAGCGGTTGCTTCATCACTGATTCACCGTTTAAAGCTATCGCAGCACTTATATTTTCACTCATAACCTGCGAATTAATTAAAAAAAACATTAATAATTATTATTCACAACAATAGCATGCCACATGAAAAGAACGGAGGGAGAAAAATGAAAGAATAGAAAAGCTCACCTTATAAACATTCAACATGTCCAAATATATTCTTCCCAACTGCATGACATACGGATGCCCGAGAGCCTTACACGCTCTTACGTTAGTTTTGAGAATACTAGCCAACTGCTTGACGGCCTCCTGATCCTTCAGAACGTCCACGTTCTTTTTTTTTCAGCAACGAAAAAGAAAAATCGCTTATTAAATAATGGACAAGTGAGAAAAATGTACAATTTGAAATAACGCTGTACATTCATATTCACAATAATTTGAATTTGAATTTATCACAATGCAGCTTAAATTGGCAAAGTTACCAAAATAGCAATAAATTCGGTTATAAAGTCGAGAAAAAACGTTCGGAGATCGGGACTTCTCGTGACGCAACAGCAGCCATCTTGAGCTAATGTTGTAACGCTGGAAATCCGCGGAATTTTGAATTTTCTATCGAATATTTTTTAACGCGAAGTAAAAATGTGCAAATACATTTCGAATAGATTTTGAAAGGGTCTTTGTCGATATTTGAAATTTTTTTCTTACATAGCCAAAAATTCGATATTGCCGATGAGGATTTCCGTCAACGATATGGGTTATTACTCAAGTCCAGCAGTAGACTTATTTTCCCATATTATATAAGTAAATAAACGCTCAAAATTCAATATTTAAAAAATATTTCTCACTAATGTTTCAAATAGTGAAATTCCTCGTTATCGGATTAACAAAGATTCATTAACAATGAATATCTGTTATCAATATTGTAATAAATCGAATCCGTTGTATCACGAGCTAACGAATATTCGATAATAATGGATATTCATAATTAATATTTCAATGACCCAACGAGTCAATTACCTTGGACGCCTGACTGATAATATCGTCCCAAACCTGATTCGGCAGGTACATGTACCTCTCGATTAAAGACTCCTGAGCGAGGCTATCGATCTGGGCACTTATCATATACCCGACGGCCTCGTAGAACGTGTGAACCTGAAAAACTCAAACCATAGAGAATCCAAAAAACGACAAAACAAAAAAAGAAAATCTTTGATTTTCACTTTTCAATTTGTTTCAGCATTGAAATCCGTGTAACGTGAATGAAAAAAGTGCCATTGTTTTTATCATCGTAAATTTACAAAAAAAATCTACTGATAAGAAAGAAATTATAGCAATTAAATGACAAAAAACATCACTTATTATGAAAAAAAAAAAAACATTAAAAAGTGTCATTACCGGTGGAGAGTGAAAAAGAAATATGTAAAAAGATTTTAAGTTTTCAAACTTTTTTTATCTTGCCATCTAACCCAAATAAACCCGAACAAGCCCAAATTCCCCAACCTCAAGATAAATATAAACTGTCCGCAAATACGTTATTTTGTTTGGGTTTGATTATTTAGTCTCCCGTGTTATTAATATTCAAAATCTCATAACTTGTGGATTTTATGAAAAATTTCGACTTCCACCACCATATTACACGATTTTTCATCCAGACGAAAAAATAGAAAAAAGTTTCTAGCGGTTTTAAGCCGGAGACATAATTCTGTATATTTACCCAAAAAAATGACGAGTTTGTCAATTTTTTAAATCAAGGAGAAAACTTGAGATCCGATACTCCTCGGATACAACGTATTACCGAAAAAACTTAATCATGTTGCATCGGTTAAAATCCCGTTCAAAGCTGTTTACCATCTGATATTCCGATCCATGTCGAACGGATCGATCGATCGAATCGTGTCACTACGTATGGTTAGGTAAACATGGTTAGTTGTATACCTGCTGGGTTTGCAGATCACAAATAATGGTGCTAATCGTCAGGAGGATTTCCTCAATGAACGCCACTACCTCGCCGACCTGTGTCGTCACAAAGTGTCGCCTGCACTTCATTGCGATTTTAATGAAGGTATCGCAGGCCATGTCCTGTACACCGTCGTGAGTCTCTGCGACAACATAGCGAGCGGGAGATAGTTGATTTTTTTCGAATCCATATTCAAACACAGATAGAGAACGAGAGAGTGGGTTGGGGGGGGGGGGGAGGGTATACCCCGATAGCAGTCGGGCGAATTAATTCGTATTAATGTATGCAATAATTATAGTAAAATCATAACAATAGTAATAATAAAGGTAATTATGCAAAAGTGTGGCTCCAACTCAATTTTATCGGGGATTTTATTTTTCGCCATAAATTACTGTAATTAGTTACCACAAGTGATATTTAGCCGGCGGAGGCTGAAATGAACCTTCCAGAATATACCCAAACAAACCCAAGCAACCTCATAACTTAGGGAAATATGGCTGTTTGTGTGGGTTTAATAATTAAACCCAAAATCTAATTACATTAAAACAAACCCAAACAACCCAAACATCTTCATAACTGATGGAGATAATTAAGGTGGTTTGGATTTGTTTGGGTTTACAATTAAACCTAAAATCTAATTAAATTAAAACAAACCCAAACAACCCAAACATCTTCATAACTGATGGAGATAATTAAGGCGGTTTGGGTTTGTTTGGGTCTAATCATTACAGATTTCAGACTCCGCCGGCTAAATATCACCAGTGGTGACTAATTAAAGTAATTTATGACAAAAAAAAACAAATCGCCCGCCAACATTTAGTCGGAGCCCCAATTCTGCATAATTAACATAATAAATACAATAACGATGGTAACGAATGAAATCCAATAATAATAATAATAATAATATTAGTAATTAATAACCAAATAACGCAACACATTAATTTGAATTAATGTATACAATGATAATAAAACAATGACAATAGCGACAATAAATCCAGTAAAGTCTGACTTAAGGACGAAAAAAAGCAAATACATTATAATAAATCATAAAGAGAAAAAAGAAAATGAGAGAACGAGGAGGGGGGATTCGTTACTTTAATTAGTAAGGAATTCTCACCGTGCATAAACTCGAACAGTTTGTTCACAACTGTCTTCAAGAATTTCCAGTGTGCTCGCAAAAAGCGCGGATATTGTCCAACGACGTACATTATGTTGCTGGCTATTATGGCCTTGTTGTCTTTCCCCTTTTTCTGCTCGCACAAGCCCAGAAGCTCCTTTATAACTGTTACGAGGAAGCGCTTCTCGTCCTCCTCGTGCATTGCTCCGGAAATACTGCCGATTGCCCAGCAAAGCTGAAAACGGATCCATTCAGTAAAATAAGAGTAATTGAAACATTTGGAAAAAAATTTTCGATCTTTTTTTTAATCTCTTTTTTTCTCTTTTTTTACGAGTACGTAAGAAACCTTCTTTTGCTTAGATTGTGATTTCTAAAAACAAGTTTGAAATATTAGTGATTACTTTCCAAAATTCATTATTTAGGCATGTAAAAATGTTTTGTTTGAAAATTTTATCATTTGAAAAATGTTTGATATGAACATTTCTCATTCGAAACATTTTTTCATGTGAAAAAATTGCTCGTTTCAATTCGTTTAATGATTATTTAATTTTACCAATACCTTGAAAAATCTTTCACTTGAAAACCCCTCGATTATAAAATCGTTTGGGTTTGTTTGGGTTACAAAAATTAGCAATCAAGAGTGCAGAAATGTATATTTGTAAATTCTTCATTTGTATAATTTTGTAATTTGAAAAATGTTTCACGTGAAAATTCTTCGTGTGCATTCGTATGAAAAATTGCAAGGTTTCCATTTCCAACCTAAAACAAAACCATTACTTCGTAATTTATATACTTTTTTTTTTACTAAACTCGTAATTAAAATACCACAATAATTGTTGAAATTGAAAAAATATTTCGTCAAATAATGGATCTCGGTAAATAATAAAATGAGAAAAGAAATGTCATTGCGTCGAAACGATGCGAATTTTAGACCAATGAATTCTCCAGCGTTACTATTGGCGAACAATATGTAAAGATTGAACGTTAATTACCGTGTTAAGATTTTTCCAGGACCATTCGGTGCCATTGACCTGATTTTGCAATTTCTCGGTCATGACTCTCTCGGTATCGATGTAATCGAGATGGGTGAGATAGACGAGTGTTTCCCGCATGTTCTTGTACAGGTTAATCGCGTCGGTGTCCTTCATGAATTCGCGAACGACCTCGCCGTTCTCGTTTTCAACAACGAGGACTTCTTCGGGTTTGGCCATACGGCTGATCATGATGTAACGAATTTTAGTCAAAACGGGACAATAGAATTCCCGTCGCTGGGGTATCGCAAGATTGTTTTTCGCCATGAAGGACGAAGGGGCGGAGGTTATGAAAGGGCTTTCTTTGTAGAGATCGGCGGCAAGACCGTTCCAATATTCCAGGCATATTTTGAATATCTCGACGTCATCGACCTGTGATATAAGCACTAGATAGTGCAACGCTTTTATCAATATCTCGTGCAATTGTTTCTTCTCGATAAGCTGGCCGTGCTCTTTGAGGTAAGTGCAAAGAAACATCGCCAAATTTTGGATGAACTTTTGCTCCTGATCTTGGCCCCTCGAGTAAGCGTCCCGTATGTTCGTTTCGAGTGACAACATTTGCTCGAGTTGTTGCATCGTGTTCATGAACAGGAGCACGAACATGTCGTCGTAATTCGTCACCGTTACCGCCGCTATTTCCGTTAGACACTTCAGCGTCACGTTCCTGAAGATCGGCACATTCAAAAACTGTAACGGAGATTTAAAAAAAGAGACGTTTAAATTTCTTTCGTTGCGAAAGCTAAACATGAATCAATTCCACCAGGCTAGTTTTTTGCTACCCCCTAAGGATCGAAGAATATTCGAACCCAAGAGAAGAATATTGGACCCAAAGAACCCAAACAAACCCAAACAAATGTTTATTTGATAATACACGATATTGAGAAAGCTAGCTTCGAACGTATTGGCATTGGATGGAAATATATATTTTTTTTAATTGATGGGTTAGATATGTGGCAGAGTGATCGAATTTTCTTGAAAGTTTGACTGCGGCTAACCTTGAATATGAGAGTGTTGATAAGCTTCGTCTCGAAGATGTAGCCGAGTGGTATCCAATTGAGAAACCTGAGTAGGGTCTCGAGGGTGACGGTGACAAGTGGGACGTTCTGCGAATTGTCCAATACGAATTGGCACAGCTGAAATATCTGTGAGAATTCGCTGCACATAGTGTCCTTCAAGTGTTTCGCTTTGCTCTGCGTCATTTGTCCTATCGAAAAATCAAAAACCTCCTCGGAGAGTAGCTTCAGTATAGCCATGTTGTTTTGACAGAGGCTCTCGTTCGTCTTACTCGCACCAACGATGTCGCGTATGAAGTACTCCCAATTCTTTGGCCACTCGCGTTTCAGCACTTGAACGAGGGTCATGTTCAATTTGTTCAGATATACCTTCGACGCTTCCATCGTTTTCGGATCGCTGCTCGTGTTTATTATCAGGCATACTATGTACTTTTTAATACCCTCGCACTGATTTCGGGGAAGTACTTTCCATCGCGTTTTTATCACTTGCTCGAGAATTTGTAGGGCGTAAAATTTTGTCTGTTGATTCTGGAAAACGAATTATCCATTTTAGAAGACAAGTCACTTATTCACATCGCAGTTCTGCGGAAGTGCGAGCAAAAAAAGATTTTCATCGCAACCATCACTTTTGGAAGCGAAAAGATGAAAAAAAACGTATCGGTGCTAAATAATTCAAAAACTTCTGTGAATATCGTTTTTCCTGTGTTTCACCTATCGCCAGCTCACCTGCGAATATTCCAGTATAGTGTCTACCCTCGTCCATGCGTCCGGATGCTCCTTTAGCGTTGTGAGAACTTCTTGGGCGAATCTCTGCTGCTCGCCTATTCCCATATACATACAAGTGACCATGCTATCCAGTAGCGCTATATCCAACTTCTGGTTGAAGTCCAGCAGCTTGGACGCTTGCTCCGCCAGAGTATTCATCGTAACGGATTTTCAAGGAATCTTCCTTTCTCAGATAGTCGTGTGTTCGATCTAAACCCGGTATCGAGAAAACACAAAAGTTTTGTGGTTAACTGAGAGGACAAGAGAAGAGGAAGAGAATACATCGAGAATCTTCCCGCTTCGGTTCGCTCCAGTCTGCAAGGAAGTTATAAATATTCTGTATAGTTTCTCCGCTATGAAAGGGAAATCTACTCGTCTTTGCATGGAAATGTGCGACGAGTGCACGGTATGCCGATTCAGACATTATTATAGTTAAACGCAAATGACAACACCAAAATATGTTGAAACGCCTCTCCGAAGTTTATTTCTAAAGATGTACACATACGAATACCCTGATATTGACAATGGTGAAATACTAACAAGTATCCTAATACCAAAGTTGCGAAAAGCCAGATTTTGAGAGGCTGAAAAGACACGGCTCGAGCCCTTGGCATAAAATCAGAAAAAACTCAAAGTTGACGACGCAACGAGAAACCATAAGTACCAATTTCGATTATAGAATAAGACAAAGCGACGCCAGCTATGAAACCGAGTCTGATCTAGTCGACGCTACGGTACTTCCATGTTGAAGTTCAATGGCGATTACGTTCTCTCGTCGCTACAGTCGAGAGATAAATTTTTGCTTCCGGAAAACAAAATCAATCCTACGGAGGCTTGATGACTGGACGATACAGCTAGGATACGGAGACTTTGCGACAAAGGTAACGAAAAGTATCCTAAAGTTGATGGTTAATGAAACGACCCTCGAAACTCGGAACAAAGAAAATGTTGCGAAAAGGCCAAAAATGATCGATACACTAAAAAGCGGAATTGGAAGCGACACATCGGAGAACCTCAGTCCGGACAATGCCAAAGTTGAGGGCACAGTTTTTAAGATTCGCATTCAGCCAAGGATCTCACCAGAACGTGCGCCAAAGTTTACATCACGACACCAATCGGGTAACGAAAGGGGAATCGGTAAAACGTCGTATCGTCACTAGGAAGAGATAGAATAGAGACAAAATTGAAAAAAAAAAATGCGATAAGTTCGAAAAGGCGCTCGCCACGGATAGCGCGTCGACGACTTTAACCTACATCTGACAACACTTTCGTAAGCTCGGTGGAGGTTATGTTCAGCGTGAACGCGGAAAAGCTCATTGGCGCGGACAAATGGAATAGAGGAGAGGAGGCGAAATGAGGGGGGGAAAAAAAGCGGAAGCGCGAGGAGCTTCCTCGGAGATTACGTTTAATATCACCCGGCGAAATTGGGTTTCCGCGCGCGTTAAACGTTGCGCGATCGATCGATCTAATAACGCGCGTGTGTACGTGTATTAGTATGTGCACATATATATACGAGTGTGTGTGTGTGTATGCTTTCGTTCAACGTCTTTTTCTTCTCGTCGACGCGGCGATACTAAATATTTTTTATCTTTTTTAAGTTTCGCACAGCGGGAATTTAGCGAGGTGACGGTCGAGCGGCGGGAAAAGAAAGAGAGGAGAAGGAGGCACCGGGGGGGATGTTTTACGTTTTGCGTCGCTGGGCCAATTTTTTCTCTCGCTCGCTCGCTCCACCTATCGTACACACTCTCTCTTCACACTCTTTCTCTCTCCTCTCATTCCCTCTTTCCCTATCACGTTCTAGTGGAAAATTACACTGTAACGCGTGTACCAGAAAATTTTCGGCTTTTCTTTGACGATTAAGAAAAAAAAACGTACCGTGATCGCACACCTGCCACACATACGCACGTATTCACAGGCCTGTGCTCAGCAGTAAAAAA